>JAJONR010014996.1:0-10482 GCA_029582245.1 Solanum etuberosum
AGATGAAGGTGGAGATCCAGATATGTACACCATTAAACTACACTATAAGGGTCGATGGGTGTTTGAACCAGAGATGGACTATGTTAGTGGACAAATAGATTATTATGACTATTGCAAGGGAGAAGAAAATTCTATCATTCAGATGAGGCAGTGTATGAAAAATTTGAAAGTCAATGATAGAAAAGTAAAATTTTGCTTTAAGTTTGGACCTTATTTGGAGACAGGTATAAGACTTTTATCAACTAATTTAGATATATATAAACTTTTTTATGAAATTCCTGAGAATAAAGAGGTGGAGATATTTGTCGAGCACACAAATGAAGATCAATGGAACTATGATGTGGTTGATTACGAGGGTGGCCCAATACTACATGATGAAGAAGTCTTGGTAGATGTGGATGTAATCGAGAAAAGCGACGAGAGTGATTCGACAACTGAAGAATGTGAGTCATTTCATGATTCTGATTATTCCTTAGAAGAAGCTGACATGAGTTTTGATAAATCCATCAACTCTACCGTAGAGTGGGTTGGTGTTACTAGAAAAAGTAGAGATAATCAAGTCAAAGAAAAGAATGTTGAGCATGGAGTTAACTCAAATATGTTGGCTATGTTCCCTAGTGACACTCAAGAAGATCACTTCGCTACATCAGATAAGGAATTGATGAGTTTACTTGGAGATTCTGACAATGAAAATCGTAAAAGATCCATTGTTTTTAATCCAACTAGGGATTTAGAGGATCCAAAATTTAAGTTTGCACTTCATATGATTTTCAGTAATAGCAAAGAATTCAAATGGGCAGTTGAGTACATGCTGTGATCCGAAAAAAGGATATCAGATTTAAAAAGAGTGAAAGTACGAGGTCTATGGCAACTTGGAAGGTGTCAAGCTGCTAATGGTTCATATTCGCATCAAAGGCTAATCAAGATGAGTCTTTCATGATCAAGACAATAGGTCCTTACCATTCCTTTGCAATCAAAGAGATAACAAGACTATTGACTCTGGATTTTTAGCTAAGAAGTATGTAGAAGAGTTTAGAATTAATCCAAATTGGGGTGTGAAAGAATTTCAAGCTCATGTGGAGGGCTCATAATTGTACCATTTCACGAAATCAAGGTTATATGGCAAAGAGGAAGGCATTAGATCTAATTATAGGGACTAAAGAAGAGCAATTTGAGATGTTGTGGGATTATTGTGCTGAGCTGAGGAGGAGTAATCCAGGGACTACATGTATTTAAAGTTGGACAAAAATTCAAAAACAATGGTCAATGGTAGAAAGAGATTTTTAAGACACTATGTGTGTTTTGCAGCTTGTAAACAGGGGTTTTTAGCCGGATGTCGACCCATAATTGGAATTGATGGATGCCATTTGAAAGGGAACCAACAGGGGGGGGGTGGGCAAGTATTGACAGCAATAGGATCTAGGAATTTCACAAAATCCTTTTGCTTTGACTTTCATTTCTGATAAGCAAAAAGGTTTAATTCCAGCATTTGATGATACAATGTCACATGTTGCACACAGATTTTGTGTTAGACATCTGCACAACAATTTCAAGATCGAAGGTTTTGGAGGACAAGCATTGAAAGATGTCCTATGGAAAGCTGCCAGGGCAACTACAGAAGCTGAATTCTTTAAGCATATGGAAGAAATGGGAAAACTAGATTCAAAAGCCCCTGAATGGTTCACTAATAAGCCTCGTATTCACTAGTCAAGGGCTTTTTTCTCTTCATTTCCAAAGTATGATGTGTTATTAAATAATCTATGTGAGTCATTCAGTAGTGTACTTCTACATGTAAGAGACAAGCATATTTGGACAATGATTGAATCAATTAGGATCTACATGATGTCCAGACTTCAAAAGAACAGAGATAAAATGATGAAGTATTGTCAGAGAATCTGTTCAAAGATCATATTGAAGTTAGAGAAAAATAAAGTTAAAGCTGTTGAATGTATTGCCACTAAATCTGATCAATTTCACTATCAAATTGAGGACATTCATCGTAGACTATTCTCTGTTGATCTTAAGGAGAAAACATGTTCTTGTAGGAGATGGGAATTAACAGGAGTACCTTGTAGTCATGCTATTGCGGCTATATGGGTTAAAAAGGATGACCCTGAAATGTATGTTCTTGAATGCTATACAGTTGAGCAGTACATAAAGAGTTATAACCCATCCATATTGCCAATTGTCATCTTTGATCAATGGCCTAAGACAGGGATAGAACCACCATTGCCACCCATATATAAGGCACAACCAGGTAGACCCCAAAAAACTAAGGAAGAGAGGAATTGATGAGACAAAGCAAAAAGAATTAGATTCTAGAAAGCTTACCTTCTTAAAAGCATCAAGAAAAGGCAGAAAAAAGAAGTGCGGATCATGTGGAAACTTAGGACATAATAGTAGAAAATGCCCTGTTCTTATGGGAAGAAACCAATCTGAAGCTTTACATCAACAAATTCATCAACAAGTCGAAAAGGAAGGCTCTTCTACACCGAGTAATGCAGCAGAAGTAAGTAATCACATATATTGGTTCTACTCTTCAACAGTAATAGTACTAAAATGGGATTCTATTGTAGGTTTCAAGCACTATTTTTGAGAATGTGGCATCAAGGCAATTTAGTTCCTCATTTGTGACAGAACAAACTGTAATTATCTTTCTTGTTGTCTAGTTATGTTGTATGTATTGGATCTTACTAGCTGGCTTATTTATTTATTTTTTGTATATTGTAGATCGATCAACTTATTCAGACAAGGGTACCACAAGAACAATTGAGGAGTTCTGCATTCATATCAGAAGAAATTGGTGAGCATTCCAGAGAAGGTACAAGACCACTCATCATCAAGAAAATGGGAAAGAAGTACGTCCCAGTGTCAAGATTACAAGAAGTACTTTCTCAAAATAACAAGAGAGTAAGAAGTGATCCGCGAACTCAGAAGAAAATTGTCCCTTAAAGATGTTACAGAAAACCAATGACATTACAGACATGAGTTTAGATTTAATTCTTCTTTTATGACTTTAAAGTTGATTATGTTCTGGTGATATGTATATGATTCTGTTTTTCCTTTTAAAACTGAATGCAACTTAAAAGTTAGCTTTTATTCTTCTTGATCTTAACTTGAACTAAACCATCCTTTTTTTGTAATTCTTCTCTATAATTTGATTTCCAGTTCAAGGAAGAGTTCCACAAATAAAATTGAAATGGTGACTTTAAGCAAAATTTCTGACTAATGAAGTCAATTACTACGATAGACGATAAATATCTTTATAATTGAATTCGAGATCTAACTAAAAAATTCCACCAGCTTACCCAAGAGATACTTGTTAACACGTATCTAAGCAATTTAACATCAGTCTCAAGAAAACAACATGTCAAACATCACTCTGTACCTTCGAGGTCTTCAGTTATCGAGATCGTAAGGAATGTAGGATCTGATTCGTCGAGCTTATCTACCTTCCTGTTTCAAGAAGACACAACACTTCAGTTGCAGACAACAATATTTGCAAATAGAGATATACTGAAAACATGCCCATAACAAACAACTATAAAGAGAGATATCAAAGAATGATAATCTTCAAGTGGAAGAACACATTTTTTCTACTTTAAAAAGGAAACACGAATATGTAAAAAGTTACGACGTTTGAAAAATCAAGTTTGAAGTTTCATTATGAAATTCACTATTCCACCAACGAAATAGTTTTGTCGAACCCAAGTTGCAGGCTTCAATTCAAGTCCAATACAGACATTTATTTGATCCTCACTCGTTGGTGTTAATTTACCCTACTATAATGACAACAGTCTAGCAGTCTTGTCAAAGGCTCATTCAAGGTGAGCTTAAGCTCCAAGCCTTAAAAATGATGGAGTAACATTTTTCTTAAATTATAGAAACTAGTATAATAGAAATAGTATTACCTAGTTTAAAAGTGGCAAAATTCTAAGTGGAACTCCATTTTGAAATTTTAAATCTCAATTTTTTCATCACTCCTCGAAATTTATAATTCAATATTTTATAGCCTATAGGTTTCAAAATATCAAGGGAGAGTAGTAGCGATTTTTGAGAGGAACATATATGAATTTTAGGTGAAGTAGAAAATCCACAAATACATTTTTTACAGCCAAACCCATCACCTACTAAACTTGAGCTACCATGAAAGACAAAGCTTCAAAAATGCAAATCAGATAAAACACTGATTTGAAAGCTTGATAGAAAAATCAAATAAAAATACCAAATTTCAGAAATCAAAATATCTTTACAGGGTATGTTAAAAAACAAGAACTAAGAGGAACACAAAGAGTACCGTAGTGACCTAGCTCAAACTTGAAAAGTGGTGAAGAAAATTCAATTTTAGCAAAAATCATCCTGAAATGAGCTCCGCCATGAATTTCCTCTTCGAATTTCATAAAATTTGATTGAGTCTGCATTTGATTAGAAGAAGAGATGGAGAGAGAAAAAACACTTCACTAAAGTAAAAGATGAGGATGGAAATGAAGCTTGTCAGTTGTGATGGACAGAGAAAAAATACTTTAGGCAGCCAAATAAATGATAAAAAAAATCTATTAGTAGTATTATTTAATAGCAATAATATTGTAGTGACGTAAATGCCCCCGACAGTAATGACAGATTTGTTTATGTTTATAAATGTCGTTAGTAAAAGGACTGAAATAATTCTCTTTTCTTAATTAAAGGTTAAATCGGGGAAGTCTAATATCACAGGGATTAAAATCATAATAAGACCATAACACAGGGACGAAACCAAATATTTTTCCTTAAAAAATTAGTTTCGAATTTTGGGTTGAATTTTAGTTTGTAGATGATGATTGGATGTTTACGTGTCTTTTCGATTTTACGTGAAATCTATATGAGAATTAATTTGTTTGAATGTGTATGTCACATGCCTTATTATATATCAAAACATGCATGGCATCAAAAAGTATCATTGCTGACTTAAACAAAGGTGAAAAACTGAATGGTGACAATTACGAGTCGTAAAATATGGTATGTATTGAAAGAGAAAATGCTCTGGAAGGTATTAGTCATGTTTTGAATCAACCGGAAGAGGGTAATTCTGCACAACACATAAGGGATCTTGAAGCTTACAAAGCTTGGAAAAAAGCGAATTCCACTGCACGTGGAATAATAGTTAGTTTTGTGGTTGATGACCTCATACATGAATGTGAGGAATTCCCTACAGCTCATGCTATGGGAGCACATCTGTGAGGAACATATGGGGGTGCATTTATGACCCACCTCCGACAGTTGACTATCAAATTTGACACTTACAAGAAGCATCATGATCAAAATATCAAACAACACCTTAGGGTGATGTCAAACATGATAGCTTAACTCAAGAGTGCTGGCCATGTTCTTTCAGATGAGCAACAAGTTCAGGCAGTGATTCGTTCTCTTCCCAATAATTGGGAACATTTGAAGGTTAACTTGACCCATAATGATAGCATCAAAACCTTTTCTGATGTTGCCCGCCATGTTGAACTTGAAGATGAGCTCCTTGGTGCTGCTAAATCTGCTTCCAATGCCTTTGTGGCAGAGTTGAGTGGTACAAAATCTTCATACTTCAAGCGCAAGAAGAATTGGAAAATAAATGGGAAAGACAAAGAAGCCGGAGAAGGACACTCTAAGAAAAACAAGAAGTCAAATTCCAAGAAAGGAAAATGGTTTTTCAAGAAGAGAGAAAAGAGAAAAATGAAGTGCTACAATTTCCAAGTGCTGGGGCATTTTGCTCGTGAGTGTACTGAGCCAAAAAAAGTAGCATTTCTAAACGCATATGTAAGTGCTACATATGTTTCTAGCACTTCTTTACTAATTGAATCTTATCCTATGTGGATTGTAGACTCAGGATCAACCGACCATATGAGTCGAGATCGAGAAGCGTTCGTGATGTTTCGTCGAGTTTCATCTAAATCAAGGCGGATTTACGTGGGAAATAATGCAAAACTAGAAGTCAAAGGGATAGGCACTGACTGGCAAAGTGGATTTGTATGGTGTTCGTTCTTTGATGTTGCATGACATCCTACATGCTCCAGAGATTCGACGAAACTTAGTATTTTTGTCTATTCTATAAGATGTTGGTTTTGATTTACTTTTTAGTTGTAATGGTGTTAGAATAACTCTAGATAATATTTTCTATGGTTTTGGACTTCGTTATGACCGTTTTATCATTTTAGATTGTAATTCTTCAACTTATGACTATTATGTTTACCGTTGTGTACTGACATGTTACGCAAGTAACAATGACATTGATGTAATTACACGCCATGCAAGATTAGGTCACATAGGGAAAGATCGAATGAATAGATTGGCAAAAGAAGGTCATTTAGGTTTTTCACCAATACTGATATGACAACTTGTAAAAATTGTCTTGCTGGAAAGATTATGCGTAAACCATTTGGGAAGGCTAAGAGAGTTGAGTTCCCACTTCAATTAATTCATTCTAATATTTGTGGTCCATTGAATGTGAGGGCAAGGTCTCGTGCTAGATACTTCATTACAGTTATTGATTTCTCATAAATTTGAAGCACTTGAGTGCTTTAAAAGATAAATGAATGAAGTTGAAAATCAATTAGATAAAAGCATAAAGGCTTTAAGAACTGACCGAGGACGTGAATATTTAGCAAAATAGTTTGAAGAATTATGCATTGAAAAGGGTATTATCAGACAGTTAACTACTCCTTATACACCTTAACAAAATGGTGTAGCTGAAAGAAGGAATAGAATATTATTAGACATGACAAGATCAATGATAGTGTAAGCAAAATTGTCTATCTCTTTTTGGGGAAATGCATTATTGACTGCAGCTTACATATTGAACAAAGTGCCTTCTAAATCAGTGTCTTCTACTCCTTATGAACTTTGGACTGGTCATAAAATAAACCTGAATGATCTATGACCATGGGGTTGTGCACCATACATTAAAGATCGTTTTGGTGAGTTTGGTAAAATAAGTACAAAAGGAAAGAAATGTATTTTTATAAGGTACTCTTAACGCTCCAAAGGGTATGTGTTCATCGATAAACTGAAGGATGGAAGTATTATTGAAATAGTATCATGAGATGTCAGATTTTTAGAAAATGATTTTTCCAAAAAGGGTGAAATAAATGAAGTTGAGCCTCTCTACGAAATGTTGAATTCAGAAAATCAGGTAATGTTGTCAATACTTGGTTCAATGGATCAAGAAATAATTCCTGGTTCAAGTGGGAGTTATGAATACCAAAATCCTAAAGAGGAATCTTAACTTCAAATACGTAAGAGTACAAGAAAAGGTGTACCTAAACGATCTTATGAGATTGAGGATTATGTTTTCTTGGTATCTCCTACAAAATTGGATGATCCTAATTTTGTAACTGAGGCCTTATCGAGCCTTGAAAGGGATGAATGGTTAAAAACGATGAAAGAAGAATAAGAGTCCATGAAAACCAACAAAGTCTGGGATATGGTTGACCTACCTATGAAACGTAAAGCTATTGGAAATAAATGGATTCTTAGAGTTAAACGTAAATCAGATTGGTCCATAGAAAGACACAAAGCACGATTGGTGACAAAAGGTTTTACTCAAGAAGTTGGAATATACTATGAGGAAACTTTTTCACCAGTTGTAAAGTTTACATGCATACAATTACTTTTATCTATTGTTACACGTTTAGATCTAGAACTACACCAAATGGATGTGAAGACCACTTTTCTTAATGGAGAATTAGACGAGGAAATCTACATGGAACAACCAGTAGGTTTTGTTGTTAAAGGTCAAGAAAATAAAATTTGTAAATTGAAAAGATCAATTTATGGCCTAAAGCAATATTTAAGGCAGTGGTATCTAAGATTTCATAAGGAGGTCATGTCATTTGATTTCACCATAATCGATGAAGACCATTGCATCTATGTGAAAAAGTTCAATGGAAATTTTGTAATTCTTTCTCTTTACGTAGATGATATTTTATTAGATGGAAATAATTTGGAGTATGTGAAAACTATCAAGTCATGGCTTTCAAAATATTTGATATGAAAGATATGGGTGAAACAGACTATATATTGGGTATTATGATCCAAAGAGATCGTTCCAAGAAATTGTTGAGTTTATCTCAAGAAATTTATATAAAGAAAATATTGGAACGTTTTCGAATGAATAGTTATAAATCCATGGATACTCCTGTAGCAAGGGGTGAAACTTTAAGCCTTGAAATGTGTCCAAAGACTGAAAAAGAAAAGGAAGACATGTCTCGAATTCCTTATTCTAGTGCTGTCGGGAGTTTGATGTATGCTATGATATGTACTCACCAAGACATTTTTGATGCCGTGAGTCTGGTTAGCATGTATCTATCCAATCCTCGGAGAGATCATTGGAAAGTAGTAAAGAGAATATTCTGATACCTGAAGAGGACTGCAGATCATACATTGTGTTATAGTAGATCTAATTTGTTGATAAGAGGTTATACATATGCTGATTGGGATGGTGACCGGAATGATAGAAAATCAACATCCGGTTATGCTTTCTTACTAAATGGTGGTGTTATTTCATGGATAATTAAGAAGCAAACTTGTACAACTCTTTCAACCATGGAATCTAAATTCATGGCTTGTGCGTCTGCAGTATAAGAAGTTGTTTGGCTAAAGAGATTCTTTAAGCATTTCATTATTGCAAAGAATTCTAAGGGTCCCATGATTCTATATTCTAATAGTCAAGCGGCTATCGCATACACGAAGGATCCTAAGTATCACAACAAGACAAAACACATTGACATCAAGTATAACTTTGTGAGAGACGTAGTGGCAAGTGGAGAAATAACTTTACAATACATTCCTACATGTGAAATGATAGTTGATCCTTTTACGAAGGCCATCTCTAGAGACTTGTTTGAAAAATATGTTAAGGCTCTAGGTTTGCATTGGATTTGATGATATTTCAGTATTGTAAAATAACTTGATTGTTATAATATTCGCTTCTATATAATACTATTGAATTTATGTTAAAATATAATATGCATGTGATATTTTGTAAAAAATAATGTGTTGAACAAGTCGTGAGATTGGCTCTCTCACACGAGCAATCGCCTCTTACGTCGTGGAACGTGAAGAGATGAGTTTCACCACCATATATGACTTGTTTTATGAGCAAGATAAGAGTTTCTCTAAGAAAATGAGTTTGATGATCATTGTAAAGAGAAGCTCGGGTTAGACATCTAGAGGTGTCTAGACCAAGATCAGTACGATGTTTGAATGATAAAAGAATGATACACACGTACCAATATAAGGTGAGAACATCATACCATGTGTTTCATACCACGTGTGTTAAGCGATCAATGGGTTAATGAAAGAATGGTTCCTGCTTCTTCATTGTGTGTGACTCCAAAGAGTTAAATTAACTTTTCATTGGAATACCCTTTGACCTTTTACTGTTTCTTGAAGTTTCGATCGATGTTGCCACTTTAGCGTGTAACTAATAGGCATGAGTGATTCGACAATACAGTACATGTCTAGAAAAGCAGTTGATATGGAATAAATAGATTCGAGTAGAAAGGAAAGAGGATTAAAATGAATAATTTAACTTGTATACACAAGTCAGCTATTACACTCGAGTGTAATTGTGTATATAAAGCTAAACATGAACTCGATTTCAACTCATTAAGAGGATGAGGGATCAAATAAGTAACTACTGAAGTAGTGAAAGAGGTCTTGGTTATTGTGAGTAATAGTGTCCTCATATTAGTAGTGAATTCTTTCCATATGTAATTGGATTCCTATACGGAGCATGTAAAACCTAATAGTTAAGCTCTTAATGCTCACGGATCGCATGAACTGTTTATCGTATGAAATTGGGTGAGTAATTGATGTCGAATTGGCTTGGGTCTTGCCCACCAAGTGCGAATTGGGAGATATACGTTTTTTTAGGTCATGGGTTGTCCATGTGGATCCGACCCGACCCGACCCAATAAAGTTTCTGAAAAAGATGATAAATACTATTTTTAAAAAGAGTGGGAACGGTTACATGGTTTTAACCGTAATATCCACTCCCTTTAAAATAGTACTTCACGTTTAAAGAAAAGTGAGAGAAAAATATCAGAAACAATACAAGAAACAAAAAGGAAAAACAACAGGCCATTAATTTCTTAAGATTGACATCAAGCAATCCAAGAGGATATTCAGTTTGTGGATTACACTATGTTTCCTTGAGATTCAAAGTTGGATTTGGAGCTAATTATTCAGTTCGTGAATTTCATTCCGCTACAACAATCAAAGGTTCACAAATCTTGTACCAAATATTGTTTAATTCTTACACCGCTCTTATGTTATTCTTGATTTACTTTCCATATTTCTTTTGTATTGTTGGATTGAGGCTGACTTGTCTTGATGAGAATAAACAAGTCTCGTCATGCACATTTTTGAATCGTGATATTAAAAGTAGATATATAATTAGACATTAAATCAACTCTTGTTCTTTTAAAATTGTTTATAATGTGTTTGTATATATAT
>JAJONR010015004.1:0-10771 GCA_029582245.1 Solanum etuberosum
CTGTAAAGAAGCGAGGTTACCATCAGGTAAATCTTGTCCAAGAGTTAACACCAAAATTCCCATAATAACATGAAGCCATCCAGGAATAAAAAATGCAACTCTCCAAGCAGTAAACGGGGTTGCCCCTGCTCTACGTATTATATCGTAGAGCAGAGGCATAATAAGTTGAGTAGCACCACCACCCATATTCCCCCATCCAGCAGCTGTCCCATTAACAAGTCCAATAATTTGACTATTAAACATCGTACTCATCCAATACTGACATGACACAAACGTTGCAAGTGAAAACCCAATCATAAACCTCACAGCAACGTACCCTCCAGCCGATGACACAAAAGACATACAAAAAACAGCAGGAGCAGTTAACATTATAAGAAACGCGCAACCATATCTAGGACCTAACATGTCACAAATCACGCCCATAGCAAGCCTAGACAAGATACTACCCGAAACAGAGGCAACTCCAGCATTACCAACATCCATTTTAGTTAAATTAAGATTGTCCCTAATAATAGGGACTAAAGGTGCTGCAGCAAAAGTCGATACGAAACAAGTGAAAAATGAAATCCATGAGAGTTGAAACGTTAGGCCATGAGGCTTCGAAAACGAATAAAATTTAAAAACTCTAGCCTTGTGTTCAGAATCAACAGGAACTTTGAAATTGGCATTTGTATCAGTTGGTACAATTGGTGTAGCTACTGAAAATGCAAGAACTGGTTCTCTACCAGTAACACCATGCATTGAACTTCCTGGTGATCCTTCAATATCACCCATTTTAGACAAAAAAAAAAAAAAAATGTGATTAAAATGGTAATTAAACAAGAAAGGTGATTAAGGATGTGTTTTAATTTTATGAAATTGATTTAGGTGGTGTTTATATAGGTAAAAAAGAGTTGACAATTTAGGGGTTTAAGTTAACCAATGGAGATTCCAAATGGTTAATATAACCTTATAGTATATCCCAAAGGATACTAATTTTAAGGAATCCTAAAGAATGTCCACTATATAAAATAGTTGTGTTTAATTGTTAATTATTATGGTTTTGTTTAATCCTAATTGATAAATAGATATATTATCTCTATGGTATTCTCCTTTTGACATGGTTTATTGAAAGAAAACCTTGGGCGTATCAATAATACTGCCTTATATGTTTGACGTAACACAAAGTTTCAGAAAAATAAGATATATTTTGAAATTTAGGGTCCGAAACAAACTTGAGATATTTAAGTTGTTAGTATAATCATTTTATTAAAGGGTAAAGATGGATTTTTCTTTTTTTTAATTATGGAAAGGTGACATTCTTTTTTAGATAATTAAAAAGGAAAGAATATTATATAAATTAGGATAGAGAGTGTATTATTTAACCGTGGTTAATAATGCGATTTATTAACTCAATTTATCACTTAAAAAGACATAATTTTATTTACTTAATTATGATTTTTTATTGCATGCACCTCATATACGAACTACCCGGTTTTTTTGAAATATGATTTTTGTTTACTATGGTATCATATTCAAATAAGTGATCATTTCATCTTAAAATTTAGGCTATTAAAAAAGATAATAGTAGTCAGCAATTATGTGATTACTAATTTAATTAAATAATGGTTTGATGAGGGGAAGAGGAGAGGGAGCCTCTTCCACATAAAGTGCGACAACACTCAGCTATCAACTAACCATCTACGTGACTACGTTGATCCTCAACCAACCTCAATATCTCCTTATCTAGGATCATGTCCTTCGTAACCTTAACTTGTTTCATGTTTTGTCTAATCCTTCCCCTCTCACCCCCCCCCCCCCTTCTTCGGTCTACCTTTACTACTCTAGCTCTTACTACATCCAACCTCTCGCACCTCTTTATTGGTGTATTCGGTGCATCTCCTTTTCACATGTCCTAACCATCTCAATCTCGCTTCCCTCATCTAGTCCGCTACGAAAGCCACTCCGACCTTTCCCAATATAACTTCGTTCCTTATCATATCTATTCTAATATGCCTAAATTAAACAATGTTTTCTTCTTTTCTTTTTTTCCCTCCTTTTGCCTTCATCAGCAATACTATAATTTTATCTAAAACATTACTTGCCTGAGTTGCCGCTATAACATACGTGTTGTTAATTAATAGTTATGATGAGTGACTTATAAGATTGGTTTAACTAATTACCAATTAATTTTATCCAAACATGCTAAAGTTTACGGATCACCATGAGTTGACCTTGTTAACTGATTTATGCTGACAAGCACAAACAATATATTTTTGTATCAAGAAAATTATTAAATATATACAAATATTAAATTTAGAATCCGATCATTACCACTTGAAGTCATTATTTAAAAATTCCAAACTTATGAGAGTTGAAATCCTAACTCCGCCTCTATTTAATTTATGCAATATGATTATTAAAATTAAGTGCCATATTCTTCGGTTAAATATAAGGTATACAAAATAAAATTTTAAAAAAAGGTCCTAATCACAAGTCATTTTCTACCTACTCTACAAGGACAAAATCAACGTACGGCAATTTGCAAGTACACATACCTTTGACCTTGGAAAATAATATCTGAGAAATAACCTTTAGATGGATAGAAGAGCTCTATTATTTGAATTATAATTATAATCGATATGTGATGCGGCTTTAGTGAAGATTGAGGATTAAAGTAAAAGGTTAATACGTAGTTATAATCGTACACTTTAATTTATGCGGGAGGTTAGCCTTAATTATCCCTTCTCCTCTTTATTAGTTGTAGTATTTAGTAACCGTGCTTTATATAAATATAATATATTTAACGGTATATGTTGTTTTATTTACTTTGTATCTTTGCTATTTATTATTATATTTTTTATAACCATGCTTCGAATACTCCTCCTTTAAGTCAAGGATTTATTGAAAACAACAATTTTATCCTTCTAAGACAAAGATAAAATCTACGTACATTTTATCATTATCAGACTTCATACTCGTGGAATTATACGGTGTATGTTGTTGTTGTTGTATATAGTAACTTTAGTAATAATTTGTAAGTACTCACTCCGTTTCAATTTGCTTGGCTTGATTAGGAGAATAAAGGTCTAACTAATTAACTAATATTTAGTATGAATTCGACATAAATTCTTTAATTTCTTAAAATAAAATTTTCCCTAAAAATTACATAAAAAGTTCTATAAGTCACCATATATAATTAAGAATTTAAAATATTTAGAAAGTATTTAAAAAATTAATATCAAGGAGAATATATTTTGACGGTCTAAATAGTAATCGGAACAAACAAATTAAAATTTATCAAAAAAGTGATTGGCAATTAAGATGTGGATACAGCTATTTACAAGTTTAAAATACATCCATCAGCAAGTGGGGATGGTTTAGAGTTTTGGAAACACGTCTATTATTATTATTAATATTTATTTATTTATGTATCGATGTTTAGTATTTATATTGGGGTTTGATTATATTTTGATTTTTAAAAAGAATTTGCACCCCCAACTATTTGTATAGCAGAATTTCTTCACGATTTAACAATTAATATGAAATCAAGTTCAGAAACAAAAATAATTAAAACAAGAGTTTATCGATCATGACTTTGACTCAGACTATTCTGATTGACCCATCAGTGAAAAAAAAAAATCTAGGTTGCTTCAAGATATTAAATTCTACATAATTACTTAAATTTTACCCAACTAAAACTGCTTTTTTTAAAATAAAAAATCGAAGCTCATGATATAATTAAAAAATTGAACCAAACCGAAGTTGTGTACATCATGGTTCCGCCTCCGGTAACAAGTAACTATTCTTAAAATAAAATTTGAGACTAGGAAGACAAATTATTATCTGAGTAAGGATTGAGATTTGAGAACGACGAGTATAATAAAGAGATTTCAAATAGCCAATTAATTTTCGAACATAAGGTAACGATAGACGAGTTTTGATTATGGTAGATAATTGTCCAACTCATAATAGAAATATTGAAGGACTACAAAATGTTGAATTGTTTTTCTTGCCACCCAACATGACATTCAAAATTCAACCTTGTGATGCCGGGATAATAAGAGTTTTCAAGATGTATTATCGTAACAGATTTTATCGTAGATATTAGAAGACTATGAAGTAGGACAAACTGATCCAGCAAAGATTAATGTTTTGGATGCTATCATTTTTGCTATTCCTTCTTGGACAACAAATGTTCAGCAAGAGACAATAGCAAATTGTTTTCGACATTGTAAAGTTCGTTCGGGGGATGCAATCTCAGAGAATTTGAATGAACTCATTTGTGAAAACGTCATTCATGAACTTGAGGTCATGATTAATGATCTCGGTTACCATAATAAAATGGATGTCAATAACCTGTTGGATTATCCAGGTGAAAATGATACATGTTCAGAGGTCCGGAGCTTAGAAGAAATTGTGGATACCATCGGATAAAGCAATGTTGATGATGAAGTTGAAGATGATACTATACCTTTGTAACCAGTTACGCGTAAGGCAGCACTTATCGCATCATGAACTCTTCACAATTTTATGGTGTAGTTCGAAAAGACAACACTGGAGCTCTTGGAAGCAATATAAAAAGTTAGAGATGAGCTTCAACTAGATTTAACTTTTAAGAAAAAACAGAACACAATAGAATTATATTTCACTAAATTGTCTTAGATATATTTGTACTTTTAAAAAATTATTAATTTATGATATTAATGAGACCATATATTTATATAGGGGTCTTCTGAAAATATATTATCTTATTATTTTATCGAAATGGATGATTTTTTTCATTGGCCCAAGTCGGAACCGGAGGAAAATATTATTTTAGAGAGATTATTAATTTACCGAGTATTAATTTATAGAGATTTTACTGTATGTGATTACTAAATAATGGTTTAATGAGTGGAAGAGGAGAGGGGGTCTCTCCCATATAAAGTACGACAACACTTAGCTATTTGTTAATCCTCTAGATGGTCCTTAACCTACATAGCTTCCTATCTAGGGTCATGTATTCAGTAAGCTAAAGTTATTTCATGTCATGTCTAATCACCTCTCCTCCCACTACTCATTTTTCTTCGATCCACATCTACCTTCTAACTCTTATTACAGTGTCAGCCTGTTAGCCTTAAGGGTATACAT
Source organism: Solanum etuberosum (assembly GCA_029582245.1). Classification (NCBI taxonomy): domain Eukaryota; kingdom Viridiplantae; phylum Streptophyta; class Magnoliopsida; order Solanales; family Solanaceae; genus Solanum; species Solanum etuberosum. The sequence goes on from JAJONR010015004.1 coordinate 5,113, forward strand.
AACCCAAAAAATTGACAGTAAAGGCATATGTAACTATAAAGTATAACAAAGGGTATTTCCGTACCATTTATGATAGTTCGAAAATATATTTGTACTTTTTCTAATATTTTTCTTGAAAGTACATCTCGGAGAAATGGAAAACTTTCTTCACTAGTTCTTGTTCTTTAGTGAATGTTCGAATATAAAAATTGTAATTTTTTAAAAAAAAGTACGTAATATTTATTTTCAAGTCAAAATGATATTTAAAAATTGTGTCTGACATGAATATAAATTAGAATAATTTTTAAAATTTTGTGAGTAATTTGCAGTGAAAATATGGGTAAACATGCACTTAATTTCTTTCTTTTCATCCTCTCATTTCCTAGGAAAAGCTTAGAATGCCCCTCAATTAATTGAATTGATGCAAAAGTACCCTCCATCCAACTTTCTGCTCCCAAATACCTCTGACGTCAATTTTTTTACTTAATAAAACTTCATACTCATAAAGTGGATGAAGGGCATTGCACCCAATCTCATAGTTTAAGGGCATTTTAGGCTCTTTTTTCATTAAAATAATTTAAAATTACATAATATATATGCACATATGATTGGCCTGATTTTGGATTCTTAAAAATAAAAAAAGGTAATCCTCTACTCTCTACACTCACCTCCCCCCTATCCTCCCTCCCCACCCACCCACCCACCCACCCCACCCCTTTTTCACTTCCTCTCTCTTCCACTTCTTTTTTGGATCTTGTCCACCATATTTTATTTTATCTTTTCCAACTTATGACAAAACAAGGGAGAAAAAAGGACAAAAATAATTATCATTCATATTGAAATAATTAGTTCAATAAAAGATGATTTTATTAAGAACCTATATAAGTATATTGCATTTTTCTTATGTGTGTATCCAAACATTCAAAATAAAAGAATGAAAATAATCTTTTCTCCTAACCTCACCCCACAATGATAATAATACAAATTAAAAGAATATAAACATGTAAGTTCATTTTAAGTTTGAATCCTTGATATTCTAATTAAGAATAAGAGATTAACAAAAAGAAATAAAAAGAGGGAATGAACAGACGTTTGGATAATTGACAGAAAATTTTATATTAGTAAAAATAATATTTTTTTAGATGGGTCATCAAATGGGACGAGTATGCATTTTACTGGGATCCCCAGTTATGCGTTAGATTATAATAAATTGGGGGTTGATTTAAGATAGGTCAGTAGGATGATATCATGAAATTAATAATTTTTTGAATATTATTTTCAAGTGTGTTGGGGCAAAATATGAATCATAAGTGGTTTTTTATTATTTATTTGAGAAGGGTTTAAATTTGGACCAGTCAGATTAGGCAACATAATAAATAAATATTTAATATTTTTACTTTAGGAGAATTGTTAAAAATAAGAACAAATATGAGCCAAAAAAATTAACGTCGTATGTATTTTTTAGGTCAAAAGGTTGACGTCATGGTTATTTGGGGGCCGAAAGAAGAATGAATGGTAGTTTTGTACCAATTCAAATAGTTGGGGAGCATTTTAGGTCCTTCTCTGTGGATAATAACATAATGTTAGATTAAAAAAATCAAGGCTTAATACATAGACACTCCCCTTAAATTTGGCAATAAATTATTTTAGACACTCGAACTATTTGTTAAAATTGAATACCTAAACACATGATAAAGTGGTCATGGTAGACACTTTTCATTTAAATTATGATTTATTTTTGTGTGTATTCTCAATTGCTCATGACATAGACAAGTTAACCACTCAAAATATACCTCATTTCATTATACAAATTAATCTTAATAAGACATAAAACTACTAGTATGTTCAAAAAATTGACAAGGACGATTTTGCTTGGTGCGAAGGATGCTAGTTAATAAATAGAGTACTATACTAGAGGTCCTCTCAAACTTCAAGGCGATTGAGGATGATGTGTATGATTAAAGGAGATAACATATTTTTAAAAAGTTAACTTATCTACGTAATAGACATTTGAGATCATGCACAAAATTTACTTTCAAAATTTAAACCAAAAGTAACTAATCCAGCCACTTTATGATATGTTTAGATATTTAATAAAACTAAATAATAATTCAAATTTCTAAACAAAATTTATTAATAAATTTAAAGGTCTATTATGCTAAATATCGAGGATAAAATATTCCACAAAAAATCTTTGACCAAATTCAAAATTCATCATATATAATCATTTTTATTTTTGGTAACAAATTCATCATAATCTTTTTTTTTAACAAATCATCATAATTCTTAAAATGGTTATATGTGTCAACATCTTTATCCACCGTTAATTTGCTCTTTCATCCAACGGTCTACAAGTTTAATCCTCGTGATTATTTTTTTTTTCATTGACTGGATTGTAACCCTGTAGGCTATAAATATCAAGACCAGATTTCCCCTCAAACCCACTCACACATAGTAGTTCAATTCTTTTGTTTCATTTCTCTTAAGTTTCATCCATCAAAAAGCAAAAATTTATTTATGAGTCATTTGTTATTTTGCCTCTAATGCAAAAAGAACAAGTTTTGGTTTTTGCTCAATAAAAAAGAGATAGAAGTGAATTGTTATGTGTATGTGAGTTCCAAAGGTTGGTTATGACAATCACAAGCATCAAACTTGTACATTGTTGGATGATAGAGCAAATCAACGATGGATAAAGATATTGATACATTAAATCGTTTTCAAAGATTGGGATGAGTTTAATTTGTTGTCAAAACAAAAAAGGATTATGATGAGCTTTGAATTTGGACAAAAGACTTTTTGCAGGCAATTTTATTCTTGATATTTGAATTAATAGCCCTTTAAATTTATGAGCAAATTTTGTTTATGCACTTTAATTATAATTTGTTTTAGTTGAGTCCTTAAACAAACGATAAACCGTTTATTTTGGACACTTTCAATTTAAATTTTGAAAGATATTTTTCTTCATTATTTCAAATGTTCATTATGTAGATAAGTTAATTATTTTAAACATATATCATTTTTAATTATACACATCATTCTCAATTAGAACATATCTAAAATATTACACATTAAGACTAATTTTTATGATATATAATAAAAGGAGGCGACATATTTTAAGTGGTTAAAGTATCTACATCACGAGTAATTGATGATATGGATACAAAAAAAAAATCAAAATTTGAATTGAAGGTGTTTAATCAAACAACTTATCATGTGTTCAGGTACTTAATTGGGGAAAATAATAGTTCAAATATCTAAATATAATTTACTAACAAGTTTAAAGATTGTTTATGTATTACGCTTTGATTTTTATTTTTTAACATTATGTTTTTTTTCCTATTAAGAGAGGATGAAAAGGAAAAATAGTAAATGCTCATTTGACCAGATTTTCAAAATTTTCACCCCAAAGTCAATATAGAAGAAATTTTTCTTTTTTCCATAAATGTACTTTCGAGAAAAAAAAAAATATTAAATGAAACACTTGTTCATTAAATTGAAGAAAACTCAGGTTTGACAATATACAAAATAAATATGTCAGGTTAATATATTTTAGTCCTTAATAACTCTACTTATTTATAATTATACTAGGTAATATAAGCGCGATCATATATAATCTCATTAAACTTATCAATAATTATTCTTAATAATAATGAAATTTTATAAATAACTTAATGATATGAAATTTTATAAATAACATTAATTTACACAAAAAAAATTATAAAATATTTAATTTCATGATTCACACTACTCTCGCTTTCAAAAACTTAATGATATGAAGGATACCTAAAGTTATCAATATAAAGAATCTCTAAAGATTAATGATTAGTTTAAATTAAATAAGTTTGGACCTGTTAATAAGTACCATTAAAAATTATGACTAGAAACTAAGTTAATATTAATCCTAATAAAAAACTGTCACGCACAATGTTCTTCTAATAACATTTAAAATATATTTTTTCATCATATTGATATAAAAAGTTACAATTATAATATTTTTCATATAACTTTTTAATATCTAAATTTTTATTTTAAAATATAAAATTAATGTATCAATTTTATCTTTGAAAGCTAGTCAATTTGACTGTTGAGAAGCACAACTTGTCTCAATAAGTCATACTACCCCAGATATCTTCTACTTAGGGTTTATGCGTATAAATAAAAGAGATGGACATATTTTGAAGTAACAATATTATTTATGGGTGTATTTATAATATACTCTCACCCAATTACCACGAAATTTTGGATTAATAGTGTTTTCACTTATCACGATAGAGGATTCATTTTAATGTTTGTATGTTTATTAGCATGAATGTGTTATAATCAATATATGTACGTTATGTTGTGCACTCTTCTAGCTATATGTATTCCATACCTATAGTCAATAAAATGCACCTAAGTCGACATATATAGATAATTTAATGTCAAATAAAGTTATAACTTTGATACAAATTATTCATAAATTTTGATAGATCGCCAATTATTGTAATTTAAACCCATATTATTAATACAATATTTTTTATTTTTTATTTTTTTTATTAATACAACATATATAGAACGAAATGGTTATAAGTTTATCAATAATGGTTATAAAACGACAAATATACCCCTGAACTATCGTAAATAGTATGCAGATACCCTCGGTCATACTTTTAGGACATTGGTGCATCTGCCGTCCAAAAACTAGAGCATATATACCCTTTATACTTATGGACATACACATGTCATAATCTTATCCACCGATCGGACATTTATTAAATATCGGATCGACGGATAAGATTCCGTCATGTGTCCCTATTTAGTCTTCCGTTAGAGTGAAGAGCATATATGCTCTAGTTTTTGGACAGCAGGGACACCAATATCCCAAAAGTATGACGGATGGTATCTGCATACCATTTACAATAGTTCGGGGGTATATTTGTCCCTTTTCCCTATGTTAAATGACTTTTTTTTTAAAATTGAACATGGTTTAAATAGCAGGATAAAAACTGGTCATCGGGTGCAATTCTTGTCTTACAATAACTGGAAAGCCCATCAAAGTTATTTTGGGCATGGCCCAAGTTAACTGATCTATAAGTTTGAGCCAACTTAATTGCATATATAGCCCAAATTGACTCAGAGATAACGTAGCAAAACATACAAAGTAAATTATTATTTTTCGTTTTGATTTGTTTGACATAGTCGTAAATCATGGTAAAAAGAAATATTAGTTGGATTTGGTAATTAAACGGATTATAAAAGGACTAAGCAAATAAATGAGAAGTAAATTTTTAATTGGGTTGGTTAAATTATTGACTAATTATTTGGCTCAAATTAACCTGTACATTTTGATCCAAATAATTATTGTTTCGATTATAAGATAATTTTTTTTATTGATTCGACCTATATCAATCGGTACAAATATTATTCAATTCTTCCATTTGACATCCTACTCACATCCAAGACTCATCTAATATAGGCTAAGGCTAGCTTTTGTACTCTATTGATATCTGTTTGTTAAAAAATTATATTGTATACATAAAGGACAAAAAAGATGTGTGTTGGGTTTCTTTGGTTTTTTTTCATGTGCTTACTTCAAATATGTTGATTTTCTTTAACGAAAATTCTGACTCTCCTACTAAACTTAAATACTCTTAAAACAATTTTGAGTTATTTTCAATGCTTCATTAAAGATATGTTGCTT
>JAJONR010015021.1:0-10040 GCA_029582245.1 Solanum etuberosum
GGGAGAAAAAGATTCTATCGGGTGGAAACACTCTAGATATTAAAGCCTTTATGTTAACAAGCTATATATTAAGGAGGTGGAGGAGCATGCAGGTTGTATGCTTGGACCTTGGAAGCAGACTTAGAGGAACAAGGTTTCAGAAGACATTTAAATGACTGGGAGATTGGGAGAGTGACTGAGCTATTACATGTTCTGAATGGGTTATTGGGAGAAAAAGATTCTATCGGGTGGAAACACTCTAGATATTAAAGCCTTTATGTTAACAAGCTATATATTAAGGAGGTGGAGGAGCATGCAGGTTGTATGCTTGGACCTTGGAAGCAGACTTAGAGGAACAAGGTTTCAGAAGACATTTAAATGACTGGGAGATTGGGAGAGTGACTGAGCTATTACATGTTCTGAATGGGTTATTGGGAGAAAAAGATTCTATCGGGTGGAAACACTCTAGATATTAAAGCCTTTATGTTAACAAGCTATATATTAAGGAGGTGGAGGAGCATGCAGGTTGTATGCTTGGACCTTGGAAGCAGACTTAGAGGAACAAGGTTTCAGAAGACATTTAAATGACTGGGAGATTGGGAGAGTGACTGAGCTATTACATGTTCTGAATGGGTTATTGGGAGAAAAAGATTCTATCGGGTGGAAACACTCTAGATATTAAAGCCTTTATGTTAACAAGCTATATATTAAGGAGGTGGAGGAGCATGCAGGTTGTAAGCTTGGACCTTGGAAGCAGACTTGGAGGAACAAGGTGCCAACCAAGATAAAGTGTTTCTCTTAGTTGGTTGCCAGAAGAGCATGCTCCTCACATGAGAAATTGAAAAAGAGAGGTTTCTATATTGCCTCTTGGTGCTCTCTCCATAATGAGACTGAGGAAACCAGCCACCTCTTGTTCCTCCACTGTAGAGTGACAACACAATTGTGCAACCTTTTTCTAGGACTAACACATACCGAATGGATTATGATGGAGCATACAACAGATCTACTAAGTTGTTGGATCAGCAGAGGGGGGAAAATTCTAAGAAAAAGTGGAGTATAATACCATCATGCATTTGGTGGTCTATTTGGAAAGAAAGAAATAGCATATGCTTTGAAAACAAGGCTAATTCAATAGAGAAAGTCAAATCTTTTTATTTCTGGTGTAAAGAAGATGGGATAGAGAAAAGCTGCACAAATTTTGGATTTTATAGGTACTTTGTAATCTATTAGACTTTTTGTTTTTTTCTCTTGTTGTGACCCATTTTTCGGAGGTCTCCAACATATCCTTAATGCTGAGGAATACAACATTTTCTCAAAAAAAATATTATAAGGCCACTCTAGTGGGCTCAAGTTACTTAAATTTCTGCTCAAATCATAGAGGTCTTGATATCATATGGATAGAAGAAGAGAAGAAAATATAACTAATGAAAAAGAAGAAGAAAATATGATTAATACACTCAACTATATGTAGCTCCATGATGTAAATTTGGGATCCCAGCCTTTAGTGCTGAAGATAAATACACAAAATTGTTACCTTTGTCAAGAAAAAGAAGAAAATATGATTAGCCCTGATAGAAGAAGAAAATGAAGAAAATTGCTGATAATTGAAGTAGTAGGTTGAGAAAATCTGCAATAGAGAAGAAGAAATGAAGAAAAATGTTTGAGAAATGATGAAGGGGAGAGCTTAGGGTTAATAATTGATTTTTTTTTTAAAAACACAATACAAAATTAATGGGTCAGCTCATATAGCCGTTACATATATCATGTGGATGAATTTTTTTGAGAAAATGAAGTTACGTGCCTAGAAGCCATTGTATGCGAACACTTGGTCTAGTCAGTAACGAGGTGTGTTTCGATAAACATTTGGTGATAGTTTAGGTAGGAAACTTGCTCACCTAATAATTGAAGTATGAAACTCGAAAAAATTAGGATACTTTGAGTGTGTTTTTGACTTTTCACTATGAAATATACTTTTTGACTAAACTACCCTTAATTAACTATTATCTAATTAATTTTCTTGATTACATAAAAACTCACTTATCTAAATAGGGGTAAATTCTGAAGGAAATAATTTATTCCTTTTTGATTATATAAGTGGACACTTTGAACCAAAATGAAAATGCTAAGTGGACATATTGAAGCGAGTATGAGGCAAGTAAAGTCAATCCTTTCATATGAGGAATCCTAATAGATCCCCAATAGCTCACAAATGAGGAATTCTTCCGCTGATGGAAAAAGCTCTCAGATGAGGAATTCTTCCGCTGGCGGAAAAAGCTCGATGAGCTTCCCTTCATTCTTTACTAAGCCAAGTTCCCAAGTCTCCGAGTCAGTCTCTGTTTTTTCTACCCTAACTTCCTTGGAATTGAAATGTAATTGCATCATCAGGTACTATAATGTTGAATCTTCAACAGTTAGACTTGAATATTTTACGTCTCATAATAGTTCTCCATGCTTGCCTCTCTACCTCTGAGTTAGTGGTAAGGTCTGCATATACTCTATCCTCTTTAGACCCTATTTTGCGGAACTACTCTAGGTATGTTGTTGCAATAATTCTCCATGCTTTTGTTCAAACCTTCCATAGATAAAAAGCCAGATATTTAAGTGGAGAAGGGTAGTGAGGCAAGCCCATCATCTACCAAGTTGAACCATCCGCCTTTATTCCTTGCTTCCTAGAAAAAAAATAAAAAATTCTATATGCTTTCGATGTCCAGTTGGAGGTTCCCCACCTTGTTGAAAGGCTTTACAAGTCCTTAGTGCAAAAAAGCTAATATTTGGTGTATGAAGGCACAATAAGGCTATTTCAGATTATATGCTCTAGTGATCAGATGATTCAGATACATCGGCTGTATTAGTGTGATTTATTATTAAGTAAATTGTTTTGTGTTCAGGTAGTTTCTATTTGCTTCAAGGAGGGAGCTTCTGCAAAAGGACTCAAGCGCATGAAAGCGGTAAATGCTATTCCTACCAATAAATGAAAATATTGTTTCTGTAAATGTTCCCCTGCTTAAGGTAGTGTTGTCTTCTTTAGGTTGCAAATGATTATATGAAATGTGACAGAGTCGGGTTAGCAATCCCATCTCCAGGTGTTACTATTTACCTTTGTCCCCCGAGCAATGCAATTATCACTATTCTTGCAAAATATGGTTTCTTCAAGGGAACGGCAGCTGTGGAAGGGAACTCTGAGTTGATGATTGGTTGTGTTGTATGGCGGAAAAATCGAACAGCTTTGACTTCTGTTCTTAAAAAGTCTGAGGAAAAGGCTAATTGTTTGCAGGAGCAGCTTCAAAAGTCTCCATCTGATTCTTCTATGTTGCAAGGTGGGGGACAAGGTTCTTTATCTGTGCCATCAGTTGAGAACTCAAACCCATCTGCCCCACTGAGCTCTTTCTCAAATCTTGAACAAGCAAATGTCACTGATAACAAGAGTATTGGTATTGATTCTGCAAGCAGGAAAACCTTAACAGCTTCAGGTGTGAAGTCACCACCTTTTCAGCAAAAAAAATCTGAACTTTCCAGCTCGCATCTTTGGGGATCTAAAGGGCACTTGTCGAGCAGTGAAGCTTCTTGTGTGCACCAGTCAAATGATGAACCACCCAAGGAAAGCATGAACCTCCCAAAACCTGTAACATCATTGCTGTCCAATGCATCAAAACGAAAAATGGCATTTCCAGATGATGATGATCTCCCTGAGTTTGACTTTGGAACTGCTAGTGGAATATCTTCAAGTTCCCATCGTTCCTATGGATCCATTATTGGCAATAGGCTTCAACTTTCTGGAAGTAGAATTTTAGATATGTCTAAACAGCCCACCAGACCTGTGGCACCTTCAGCTTGCATGACTATTCCTAGGTCAGTAATATCGATCAGTAAAGAGATGCCCCTAGCTAGAAATGTTAATGACTATACTCAACTGGTCACTGCTTCTAGGCAAATGGAAGAAAAGCATTACAGCCAAAGTCATGCTATTCCAGTGACAGTTCCTGTTTGTGCATATGGTTCACCGATGGTTCCGTTTCATAGCTCGGGTAAGAAGAACTTATTTTGTGATGATGATATGCCTGAATGGTTGCCGCCAGATGCTCAGAATGAAAGAACAAATGAACCACCAAAGACCTTTCTGCCTGAATACTCAACCTCAAGAATGTTGCTGCCTCTTCCTACAGGATCAGTGTTTCCTTATCCATCTTCTGCCTCTACCCATAACAGTTTTTCTTCACAACCATCTCCTCTATATCATCTGCCTGCCAATTCCAGAGTGCCACCCCCCAAACCCTCTCAAAAAGGTCCTAGTTATTTGACAGGATTCACCTTTAACCCAGTTCCAAGGCCACAGTCTAGTTCCCTTGCTGCTGCAAGTTCATTGCAGCCTGCGGATAAAAGAGTAAGGAGGTCTTGATACTAGCTTGTAAACTCAATCAACAGTAAAATGATTCTTCGATAATTGTTCAGCGACATTCTGAAGCTGTAATTATGCATGGACAGCTGGTCAGGTTCATGGATAGCGGAGTAAATTGAGACAGTCTGTAGTTGGTTTTCTTTCTTCTTATTCCTTCATGTGAAGTCTACAATTGTTTGTTGTGAACGGGCTTTTCTGCATCTTATACTTGGTTTGTTTAGTGACTTAATTAGCTGTGTTATTGATTTTCTTAATTTCCTTTTCCCGTCCCCCCCACCCCCACCCACCCACGGTATATTATTCATATCTTATTGGTGTTGTAGATGGTTAATGTACTTATTAGCTAAGTTGCTCGGATTCTCCAGAAACGTTGCCGCACCCGTGTCGGATCCTTAAAAAATACACTATTTTTGGAGGATCCGACACGCACCCATCGACATCTTTGAAGAGTCCGTGCAACATAGCTTATAAGTATTTGGTATGTAAGAACCTTGAAACAAGTAGTGGTTGTCTTGTTCACCTGTAACTCCTATTGACTGGTTTTCCATGACTTGTGAGAATCTCTATGTTGCTCGGACTCTTCAAAAATGTCGAAGAGTGTGTCGGATCCACCAAAAGTAGTGCTCTTTTTTGGAGGATCCGACACGGGTGTGGCAACAATTTTGGAGAGTTTGAGCAACTTAGGTGAGGATTTTATTCAATGCACAAGATGATTAAACAAAATTATGTGTCCTGTTTCCAAAGCCAAGTGATCATATGTGCATTTCCTTGTGCATCTAGGTGTGTCTAGTACATTTCCGATAAAGGCAGCATGAAAAGCACCTATATTGTTTTCTGTATGAGGAAGGACGACTAAGCAACTATGCTACTATTGGCACCCCAAACTAAAAACTACAACTATGTATTATGAGAATGGCTATACAATTAGCTGTTGAAATATGTGTGCCTCATTGATTGTTGATGTAGGTTTAGAATGCTCCACTAATTGATCAAGGAATGGGAAGGTTGCAGCAAGCATTTCCTCCCCTCTTTGTCTGGAAAAGCTTGTCAGTGCTGGCACATGTGGCAGCGCCTCTGGAGCCGTCATTCTGTAGGTGCATTTGCTTTAGCTTGAGTGCTCCTTTGACTCGATCTTTAATTGAAGTAATAGCATTATGAAAACTCTTTCAGAAATTCAGCTATTGATTCGATGATCCCTATAGGACGTGGTCAGATTTACTTATTAGGGACAGAAAAACCGGCAAAGCACAGGTACGATTCTCAATCAACAAGATCAAAATGTAATATGTGTTTATGCAGCTATTGGTCGTATGATTATTTGAACTTGGTTAATGCACTAAGTTTCCATCCCTTAAGATTCATTTTGTTTCCTTTATTGAAAAGAAAAATCTAACATAAAAAACTGTGCAATATCAATGCAATGTTTAGTTTTGGTAAGAAAGTGTTGCATTACAAATAGAACATTTGGTTTTCGAGATAATATAAAATGATACATGCATACTTATGCAAGAATTTTGTATTATCTTATACGTTATAGAATATGCAACAGTACATGGAAATCAAGGATATGTGACTATATATAGATACATGCTCGTATGTACTTAATTAGTTCAGCATAAAAGAAAGAGAAACCACTTGAGAAAAAAGATTTCTTTGAAACAAAAAACACAGGACTCTCTTGCCTGCATTTTGATTGTGCAAAAACTTTCTTTCTTGTTGGTGAGAAGTCCTTTGAATTAATAGTTCCTTGACGAAAGCCATAATTACTTGTTTTTTTCTTAATCGAGTATGGCCATCGATTCACAAGCAGGTTAAAAATCAATTATGAGAATCTCCGATGGATATGTGAGCTCTCGAATCAGCTTCAGATCGCAAGGTAACATATGCAGAAGATGGGGAAGGAAAATCCATGAATATGTTTACAAAGTATATCAAAACCTCAAGTATGATCACTTTGTAAGGATCGAGTCATGGTGAGAAGACGAGAAGAGTTATGATTGATGAATGTCTGGTATGTATTAAGTAGTAAAAAGAGTCTCAATCGACTTTCATCGCCCTTTACTCAATAATTCCTCAAAGAAAGCAAGTAGCAAGTCAGTCTGCGCATAGCATACTTTTTCAACTATTCTCCTTTCCTTGTTGAAGGGGAGTGGAAATCAAAACTTCAACACGTCTGATCGCTTTGTAAGGATCAAATCATGGTGAAAAGATGAGAATTGAGTTATGATTGATGAAAGTCTGGTACAAAAGTGGAAGCTTGACATCCTTCACTGGAGTTTATAAGCCATACTCTAATCGGGAAAGATTAGAATTTTGGGAGGAGGTATCTGCAGTCAAGGGTTTATGGAATGATCAATGGGTGGTACAGGGTATTTCAATGTATGCAGTTATGAACCTGAAAAATTCAATTGCATACCAAGGTTGAGCACCATATCTATTTCTCTGTTTATATCAGTAGTCTTGTCCTATGATTTCTGTTACTCCCCGTTGTTTCTTGAGCTTTGGTTATCGCATTATTTGACTACTGTTGTTGTTTCTTGTTTTCTGAATACCATGTAATGCTTTCCGTATTATTTGCTATGTCCGGTGTACTTCTTTTTTTTCAAACTGCTTTGACGTCAGTCATTTGAGCAAAAGGTATTTTAGAAACAACCTCTCTGCCTGCACAAGGTAAGGATAAGGTTTGCATACACTCTACCCTCTGCAGACTCCACCTATGGGATTATACTGTGTATGCTGTTGTACGAAGGTCAAGAGCTATGAGGAGCTTTTCTCTAACTTTATTTAGGGCATGGAATTGATTGATCTCCCATAACAAGGAGCTTGCTACACCTGGTTTAGTGGAGAAGAATCTGCTCAAGCTTCCAGAAATTCAGATTCCTAATCTCTAATGAATGGAATGATACTTTTGGCTCTACAAATCAACTCTCTCCTAACTTTGGGTTATCTTAGATCATAGACCAATTTTTCTGGAAAGTAATGACTGGTCTACAAATCATCTTATTTGAAAGAGATAAAGGTCAATAACACATTGAAAGTATTCCATTCTTTGAGTTTCACACCAGAACTATCAGGTGTGTTGGTTTTCAGTTTCCTACTTTTGACCATCACCAAATATTATTGCATGCCTTAACTATCAGTTTTTCACTTTTCCTACCTGAAATTTTAGGCTCTTTCACTCTATTTTAATTTGAGAACATGTGCTACAACATGAAGGCGGGACATTTTAAAACTTTGTTAGCTCTCTAGTTTTGTATATTTTGTAATCTCTATGCACCTTCATGATGCCTTTTATGATACCTTGCTTCATAAAAAGAAATAAGAAGAGTACATGCACTAGCAATACTTGGATAAGAAGTAGCTAAATGACCCTTTACTATTTCAGTGTATGAAGAAATTTATGAAACAATAGATCAGTTGGGTCAAATGAAAAGTTGAAAAAAGAACAAGACTAGATGTCCTTTGTTTTGGATGAAGGATTATTGTTATAGTAATCCTCCTATTCACCTACTTCAACTATTTCCGAGCACCTCATAACTTATCCTTTTACGGCGTCTGAAGATCCATAGCTTCTTGAACTAATTATTTCCTGAAGCATTACTAATTCTCTTGGCACAGATATGCTTGTTGACACAATGGTTAAGGTATAGTTCCAACTTCCAGGCGATAACAGCAAGAATGCCCAAAAAAGTTAGTTATGCTTTTGCAGGACATTAATACATTTGATTTTAAAAAAAAAAAAAACATCCCCATAAGTAATTGGGTAAATTCACTAATCTAAAAAAATAACAGCATTCTGAAAAACAGTAGAAAATCATGTACAATATCAAGAAAGTGAAAATCAAACCAACAAGCAGCATTACCAATTTCTGCCAATTCTTGCACCAAGGAGGTCAGCTATGACATGTGAACTCATGTCAACTGATCTCTCTATTTCTTTTTCTTTCTTCCTTTTTTGCTTTTGGGGTTGGGGTAGGTTGGGGGTGGGGGTGGGGGTGGGGGTGGGGAGTGTGAGGGGGTTGTTTTGACTTATTTTCAAAGACATCAACATAAATCTACAAGGTGATAAATTTATGAGAGTAATCAAAGAAACATTTACAGAGTTTAGAGGAATCAATTGGTGGCCAAACTGTCTGAATCAACATCATCAACAGTGAGCCAGTCACTGGATTCCTCGCCTTCGGAATCTTTATCCCGGTGAATAGATTGGCCAGCCTTCTGCTGACTACCTTGAGCTTTAGAGTTCTCATTTAGTTGAATCCATTCATGGGATTCACTAGATGAGGAAACTTTCTTTCTGTGTGTGGGCTTGCTTCCTTGCAGTCTATCCGATAGATCGGTATCATCATCCTCAAGATCACTGAAAGAAACGTCGTCCTCGTTCTTGTCAGCATATGAGATTGCACTCTTGGTCTTTTCATCTTCTAACTGCTCTTGACGTTTCTCGTCATGCAAACTGTCTTTATCTTGAGAGACATTTGCTGTCTCCTCTGAAATATTTTTCAATTCCAATTTACTTTCAGACGCGTGCTGTCCACTGACCTTGACATCCTTCTCAGATGCATCAACAGCCTCAGAGTCCTTAGATTCTTCTGGCTGTGGATCTTTCTTACTTTGCAACTGCTGCAGAAGTGTCTCCCTTACTTCAACAATCTACAGCAGAAGTCAAATTAACTTGAAAAAGATGATCAACAATAACAAAAACAACATATGTAATCCTACAAGTAGGGTGTGAGGATGGTAGGATGTACGCAGACCTTAGGTAGAGAGGCTGTTTTCTTGAAAACAATGATCATGCCATCATAAATTTTCATTCAAAAACAGTCAACAAAAGATTACCACTTGCAAATATGAGAAAAGAGAAAAACAAACATGACCAAGAGAACTCTACATCTCCTCCATAGAATAACACACCTCAACCCCACCCCAACATCTCCCAAACAACCCCCCTGAAAAAAAAAAAGTGATTAAATCATCTCTTATCTCAACATGTTGGATCAGATGTAAGCCGCTGTAACCACCTGAAAAGTCAATCACTTGGGCATTTCAGGGAGGAAGAGCTGTTGGGTTAAGAAAGTCGACAGATACACAGCCATACAGGGAAGAGCATACTTTGAGGTTTAGGATCTTCGCGAGGCAAGCCAGTTGAAGCCTACACTATAACTTACAGAACTATCTTTCACAGGTAGTAGAATACATCATTCTTCCCTCAATCTCAAATGCCAAGTCAATACTTGGATCTTTTTCTTTAGTAGTCTATACTATGTACATTTTCCTCGGCATGATTTATACAGATATTCTGCAAAATGCTGTAACTTGCCAATTCCATGAATTATCTACAGATGGCATCGGCATGTAGGTCTACTCCAAATTGTCCAGGGTGTAACAATGATAGTAGACAACAAACTACTGGTAGATAAAACTACTAATCGACCGACCCAGTCAGTCCAAAACACCGACCAAAACGGTTGTTAAACTTGCCACAAAATAATTTTTTTAAAGTTTAACCAACCGTCAGTATTCATAAAAAAATTATCTAAACCGACTAAGAATATTGACCATGTTGGTCGGTTTTTGTAAATAAATCCAGATCTAGTGGTCGACTTTCCACCATTTTTCCTCTCCTCTCAAAATCGCCCTCCTTGCCGCCCCCCCCCCCCCCCCC
>JAJONR010015038.1:0-11395 GCA_029582245.1 Solanum etuberosum
ATATATATAATCTTTATAAAATATAATGAAAAAGATATAATCCTCTAAATCTTCTCCTCACAATCATCAACTCAAGATCTTTCTTTTATCTTGAATCGATGAAATGTTTGTTGAAACTTCACCATGAATGCGGAGCCAAGCTTTGATCACAATCGCGGAGATATGGTGTAATGATCCATAAGGTCGTTTTGAACACGAGACCTATTTCTTTCATAAAAGAATCTTTTCGTAAATTTAAAATAAGAATTGCGAACTATTTGTTTAACTACGGTTATTTAGTTAGTGGGTAATTGGTAAATAATTAATGTTTTGTTAGTAGTCAATGAAACAAGTCTAAAATTTATAGAGTAAAAGTTACTTGGATGGGTACCTTTTAATAAATAATTATTAATTTTAACGATACATTTTATTTATTACCTTTTATAGCAATACATAGCTATTATGATAAATTTGTAATATGTATTAAAAGTGAATTATGTATGCAATATATATGTATTATAACTATTTTAAATTATATTATGCTTGTTTGTTAAGAAATTGATACATTGTATTAAAATGTATGATAAATGTATTATCCATTGTGCTTTGTTATATGTATTAAAATTGTATGATAAATGTATTAAAAGAGTTCAAGTGAAAAAAATGTTATTGTTATAAATGGTAAATATTTTCTTAATGTAGTATATTTATGTATGTTTTCCTATATAATACCTTATGTCACTTGGCCCATATGTAGAATTAAAAATAATAAATTTAGCAATTTTAGTACATAATTATTTTATTTATAAAAGAAAAGAAGGGAAGAGGAGAATAACATAAAGCGATTTGAGCGAAGAGAGATCACGGGTGCTTCAGGTGAAACTTTTACTTTAATTCTTCTTAGTATATTAATTATATGTATTTGATTGATCAGCGTAAGTATTTTCTCTATGTTTGAATATTGGGGTAAGATTATAAAAAATTGAAAAGTACAAATTGAGGGATCATACCGTGATTACTATTGATTTTGGGGAGACAAACTTCTATCTTTCATTAATATCCAGTGGCATGCTAATGATTATTATGTTTAGGCAAGGGATAGTTGAAATTTATAATCGATTTGAGTTCTTTATGTTTAATTTGAATGGAATTCATGGTTTGCTGCCACTGGTTTTGTAACCAGTGGCTTCATACTTTTCAAATTAATATTTTGTTCTCATGTTATAAATTAAGTTTTGATATTTTGGGATAGGTAATTAAATATTAGGTGTATTGTATTATTTAAATTTCATTAGAGTTACATTACCCGGAGGAATTAAGACTTAACCCTAGGCTTGAAATTTGGGAAATACGAGAGTTGACATATTAGTTGGCATCAAAATTTAAAAAATTGATTATAGATTTGACTGTGTTATTGAGTTAAGGCTAGACATATAGGAGTCGTTTGGTACAAAGATTAGTAACGCATGGATTAGTAATGCAGAGATTAGTAGCACAGGAACTAGTATTGCATGGATTAGTAGTGCATGGATTATTTTTTGTCATGTGTTTGGTTCCTTGCTTACAACCTCTTTTTGTGTTTGGATTAAAATTCTATAAAAAGCTTCTTTCCAATTATACTCATGAATTATTATGGATTTTCTATTTTTAATTGGGTCAAATAGATAATTGCCGGATAATATTATTTTTTAATGGCTTTAATTCTAACGAGCTAGGAGAAGAATAATTTTGTTGTCATGTTTGCTATTTTCTCACTTGAATTATCTGAGGGTAAATTAATAAATTGATCACTCATAGAACGTCAATTTTCAATTTAAAAATGAAAGACCATCTACATTTAGAACCGAAAAGACGGTAAACAATAGTAAAAATAAATAAATCATCTACATTAACACATAAAAATTGCAAGTTGTAGTTTGAATATGTATGAATTTTATAAATTGTTAAAATTACAAATAATTAGAAAATCGCATATATATCAATGAAAAATACATTTAATTAAGACCACAAACGTCATGTGGTGATATATTTACCTTTTCAATTAATAAATGTTAAATAACTCATATTTCAAATATTGTATTGAATTTATTTAGCAACAAACAACTCTCTCTAAATAATATAATTTGTAAGCTAATTTATTTAAATAAATTTACTAGTAAAAATATAAAACATAAAATCAAGAAAATAAATAAAAATGATGAAAAGGAATTGAGGGATATTTTTATCTTTACATAGATAATCTCATGGTATTAAATCCTATGTATTACTAATACCACCAAATGGAAGGTATAAGTTATACATCCTATAATTTCATGTAGTG
The DNA here is from genome assembly GCA_029582245.1 of Solanum etuberosum. Taxonomy (NCBI): domain Eukaryota; kingdom Viridiplantae; phylum Streptophyta; class Magnoliopsida; order Solanales; family Solanaceae; genus Solanum; species Solanum etuberosum. Next base: position 2,300 of record JAJONR010015038.1, read on the forward strand.
TGTATAACTAATCAGTGGATTAGTTATACATAGGCCCAAATTTCCTACCAAACATAGTACTAAATAATATCATACATAATACATGGACTATTTCTCTTAATACTCCCTACCAAACGACCCCATAGTGATATGGATGTCTACGGACTCGTTTGCTTCTGAATATTGTATACTTGATAGATTGAAAACGTTTTGAGGCATTGAGGAAAGGAAAAGCATTGGAAAATTAGCTTGCTTAACTTCGGTTCTTCGGTGGAGGTAGGTTATGGTTTATTCTATGTGATAGAGAGACTCTTAAGAGTGATTGATAGTCATTGAGTAGAGCTGTGGAATTTTCTATGTACTTAATTGTTGTGGTTTGGATGATTCATGTGTTGTTGTGATTGGTCAAGAATCTCAAGACCGCGAAATTCATAATCTTGAACTTGTTTTATTAAAGTGATTTCTTGAATAAAGAAGGCTTAATGAAATATTGTTAAGGAAGTGGAAAGAGATGATAAAGAATGATGAATTAACTATATTTTTGGATCGGGAGCCACGAGCTGGGATGATATATTTGGACTAGGTGCCATGAGCCGGCATAATATATTAATTTGGATCGGGTGCGACGAGCTGGCACAATATATTTTGATCGGGTGCCACCAGCCGGCACGATATTATTAGATTGGGTATCACGTTTCGGCATGGTAACATTAAGCAAGAACATATTAACATAACTTAATGTACTCAATCTCAAAGAACCTAATTCCCAAAAGAGTGTGGTGTGGAGGCCTGAGTCCTCATGTGTGTTATTGAGATTGTGGATTGATTACGTACTTGCTTCGGTATTGTTGTCACTTGCTTATGTTGTTTGTTGTATGCCACCTACTAAAATCTATAGTTGACTTTAGTTTATTACCTTATGCATATTGGTTTCTATTTTGAGTCAGTCGATGATATCTACTCAGTACATGTTGCCTTATACTGACCCCTACTTGTGTTTTTCTTCATTTTCCCTTTGTGGAGTGCAGCAAGTTTACCTGTGACTTCGACTCGCCCTCAGCTCTAGCCAGTCTCCAGCACATCAGATTCGAGGGTGAGTTATTCCTTCTAGCTCGTGTTGGATTCTCTCGATTATGACATGATATTCTTAGTTTTTGGACATAAACTGTTTTATTCTTTTATTATGGATTCTTGGATACTCTCATACTTAGTATTTGGGAATCAGATGTTCGTGATGTGATGACTTTCAGGTTTTGGGTATGACATGTAATAAACTCTAGTAGATTTTTGTTTCTTACATTAATAAGAGTTGAGCTTCCGTTATGGTTGTATTTCATAAGTTGACTAATAATATAAGTTGGGGTTTGGATTCATTTGTTCTCCCACATAGAAGGTAAAGTGTAGGTGCCACTCATGACCCATTTTGGGTCATGACAAACATGGTATCAGAGCCTTAGTTTCAATGATCTCATCACACGAGGACAGGTCTAGTAGAGTCTTGCAGAACAATATGCCTTTACTTTTCTTCGGGAGGCTAAAGGACTTTAGAAAAACTCATTTCTTTCTTTTGTGCTATTACTTGAATCCAACTACGGATAGAGAAGTGACCCCTCCACCGACCGATGAGGTTGTAAGAGAGGGTGATAAGATGGAGGATGTGCAGATTTATGAGAAGGAAGCACCACCCAGCCTATTCCAGAGATGATCAATCAAGTTCTCACTTATCTCAGCGTGTTATCCGATCAGGGGCAAGCACCACTAGCATTTTTTGCACCAGTACCTCAACTTCAATGAGTACAACATGCAATTGTCCTGGCCCCCTACATGGATGTATCCTTGGAAACAGGCGTGTTTCCTCGATTGACTATAGGGCCTATAATGACTAGTGACCAGCATGATCTATTTATTAAGTTCTTAAAGTTGAAACATTTGGTTTCCAAGGGTACTGAATCTGAAGATGCTTATGATTTCCTTGTTGATTGTCATGAACTTCTTTATAAGATGGATATAGTGGAGAGATTTGGTATTGAGTTTTTGATATGCCACTTCCAGGGAAACGCTAAAATATGGTGGCGATCTCATGTTTAGTGTCGACTAGCAAAAGCACTACCTATGTATGACCTTGGCAGCATTTTCTAGCTTCTTCATGGAGAAGTATACACCCCGGACTTTGAGGGACAGGAGGAGAGATGAGTTCTTGAATATAAAGCAAGGAAGATGTCTATTGGAACTTATGAGGCTAAATTTTATGTTTTATCTAGGTATGACACTCAGCTTTACTTCAGTCCGCAAGAGTGGATTCGCCACTTTGTGAAGGGCTTGAGGTCAGATTGTAGATTCTAGCTTTACAGGTGGCTACTTCTGCAAAATTTGTCACTCCCCAAGTCTACACCCTGGACGTGGGCAGCACTCGAGAACCATCGCTGGTCCCCAAGCAAAACCTTGGCCTGACTCAATACTCAGCGGAAGACTTACTCAACAATATAGGAACTCAAATATGAACTCAATTCATAAGGATGTCATTACTATAATAGTTTAACTCAATATAATCTGAAATACTAAAATGAACATAAGTGTTCAAATCAAAGTCTTCAAAACATCACAAGGGAAATGGGAAAAGACCCATCAACTACTACTGTATATGAAGCCTCTAAAATACTATGATGGAAGTTAGGACAAGACCCACAACATCCTAACAAAAAAAACTATAATGTGAAGCCCTCCAGAAAGCAAGAAGGCTCACCAAAGCTAGCTGGAATGTGATGGGATCAACGAAGCGTTGGTTGATTATTTTGAATACCTGTATCTGCATCTTTAAATGATGCAGGTCAAATGGCGTCAGTACATTGAATGTACGAGCATGTTAGGGGAAAACTGAACATGGAGATACACAGCTGAACTGATAGAAAGGGAAAACATACTCACCTCGACTCATCTAAACTCAACTCAACTCAATATGAAAGCAACAATAAAAGATGAAATATATATAAAGCTTTTAAAACAGTAGATAATACTCAAATGTATATAAAAATACATTAATAACTCTTTACTCTTATTTGGGAGATTCTCTAACCGACAACCATCACTATGAGCTATGTGATGATACAGCGTCTCGCCCACGCTGCCAGAACTGTCCTATACCTTGCTGAGGTATAGAACATCCTCAACTAAGTGGATCCACTAAGCTATGATTAAAAGCAATAAGGAATCATCTAAAAAGTATGATCCTTTACCCATGTTGACATACATGGTTTATGAAGATTTTGAGTTGTCTGAACTCATCTCCATATCGGTGCTTAATACTACTCCCAATAATATACATAACTCATGCTCATATGTTTAAAACCATAACTCTTCCTCAACTTGAGATAATTACTCAAAAGATTCTCTTAAAATAGATACTGCTCAAAACTCCTCATGAACTCATTAAGAAATCAAGGTTTCCTCTTTTTTAAAATGTAAAAGTGTTTACACTTGGGAATACTTAGTTCCCTTATACTCATTTTGAAATATGAAACTCAACTCTCCTCATCCTCAGACTCATTTACTAAAGTCTTAAAACAAGTTATAAATAGTTGTAGAAGACTTCTCAAAAGGACTTTCTCAAACTTTCCTCTTAACTCTACCTTGAATTTGGAATGTGAATTCAAGAGTTATGATTAGGATATATAGGATCCCTCAATGATTAAAAAAGACTTAGATAGTTGGTAATAAGAAGAGGGCGAAGACACGATTCAAAAGAACGCATACGAACGAAGAACGGGGGGAGGAAGGGGCAAGACGCCCCTGGCGCATCAGTGGCGTGTCGTGCCAGCCCTCCATTTACTGGGGCGCACTGCAAGCGCAGGGCGCCAGCCTTCCTGGCACTACAGGGGTGCCCTGCCCCAGCCCAATTTCAGAACATTCTGAAGAATTTTTCTTCTCGATTTTTTGTCCTAATTCACTTAGAATCGATTCATTTCTTCCAAACTCCATTAGATTCATAAGCCCAACACAATTAATCAAAAATCTACTCAAAATCCCTCAAGAACAACACTCATTCGCAAGACCCTTACCTCAAGAACTCAACAAAACTCCATTGTTAAAGAATGAAGTACAAAACCTCAAGAACCTCATTAAGAATCTCAATATACTCAATTGCATGGATGAATTCATAAATGGAAACTGATGATTGGCGTGAGGGTGAAAGAAACACAACACTATGAAAGCTTACATACCTCGTAAGAACTAAGTTCTTGGCGAAAATCCTGAAAGCTTGCAAGAATCTTGAACGTTCTTTTTTTTTCTCCTCTTGAACTTATCACAAAAAAACCCATGCTCTTTTGGAATGAATAAAATTGATTCCAATAAGTTTAGACCCTAAAAGGGTGAAAAAATGTGCTAGGCTAGTGGGGGTAAGGAAATGACCAAAATACCCCTCATTAAAATGGATTAATTGCCTTAACTAAACTAGCTGCACTCAAACGGGTATATATCCTTCATGTGAACTCGGAATTTTGCAAACTTGGTGGCGTTGAAAAGAGAACTCAACGACCTTCAATTTGATATCAGATGGGCCACCTAACTCATCATGTGCTGAAAGTTATGGTCATTTGAAGTTGACTCAAAGTTCACAATTGAAGTGTAACTTGTAAGAATCTCAATTTAGCTCTTTCAAAGTCTGAGGTGTTACAATATCTTCCCCTTGGGAACATTCATCCTCGAATGAGGTCACTCTAAGTAGAACAGGGTCTGGGAAAACATCTAACATTCAACTCAAACACCAACATGCAATTCACATAACTTAGCAATTTCACTTAAAGAGTACTTTACAAAGGATTAGTACCTTGATCTGGAAATTCACCGGAAGGGAAAAGATGTCGGTATCTCTTCTTCATAACCTCCTCGGCCTCCCAAGTAGCTTCCTTAACAAATTGATTCCTCCATAAGACCTTGACTGATACAACCTCCTTGGTTCTCAACTTGTGAACCTGACGATCAAGAATCTGAACGGGTATCTCATCATAAGATAGGTTGTCCTTAATACCAATATTCTCAGTAGGTATAATAAGTGAAGGATCTCTCATTCACTTCTTCAACATAGAAATGTGGAATGCCAGATGACTGTTGCTAACTCTGACGGTAACTCCAACTCATAAGCTACATTGCCAATTCTCTTGGATATCCTATAAGGACCAATATATCGAGGACTGAGCTTCCCCTTCTTGCCAAATCTCATAACACCCTTTATGGGTGAAACCTTCAAGTAAACTCAATCATCCACCTCAAACTCCGAGTCTCTTCTCTGAACATTCGTATAGGATTTCTGATGACTTTATGTTATTTTTAACCTCTCTTGAATGATCTTCACTTTCTCCATATCTTGATGAGCTAAGTCTGGTCCTATCAACTAGCCTTCACCAACCTCAAACCATCCAATAGGAGATGTACATCTTCACCCATAAAGAGCCTCATAAGGAGCCATCTAGATACTAGAGCGATAACTATTATTGTCAGCAAACTCTATGAGAGTTAAGTGATCATCCCAATTACCTTTGAAATCGATCACACAAGCCCTCAACATATCCTCTAAAGTATGAATCGTACACTCTGGTTGACCACCAGTCTGAGGATGGAAAGCGGTACTCAAATTTACCTTCGAACCCAAGCCTTTCTGGAAAGACTTCCAAAATTGTGCGGTGAATTGTGCACCTCTATCTTAAATGATAGACATAGGAACTCCATGAAGTCTGAGTATCTAGTGAATACATAATCTGGCATAATCTTCTGCTGAATAGGTAGTCTTTACCGGCAAGAAATGGGCTGATTTAGTCATCCGATCTACAATCATCCAAATCGAATCATACTACCTGCAAGACCACGGCAAAAAGGTAATGAAATCCATATTGATAATCTCCCACTTCCATTCCGGAATATCTATATTCTGAGCCATACCACCGGGCCTTTGGTGTTTGACCTTGACTAGTTGGCAATTCGGGAACTTAGCAACGAACTCTGCAATACACCTCTTCATAACACTCCACCATTAGACTTCTCTCAAGTCATGTTACATCTTTGTGGAACTGGGATGGATCGAGTATCTGGAACTATGGGCCTCTGCCATGATCCTCTCTTGAAGCTCATCCACCTTTGACACACACAATCTACCTTGATGCCTCAATACACCATCTACCCCTTGTTCAAAAGCCATCACCTTTTGCTTATGAAAATTCGCTTTTAATTCAAGTAAAATAGGGTCTTGGTCTTGTTTCTCCTTCAATTTAAACACTAGTGATGATTCATCACCACCATTCCACCTTCATTGGAATCCAACAACCGAACTCCCAATTGTGCAAGTCTGTGTACATCTTTGGCTAATTTTTTCTTACCTTCCTCAACATGAGCAGTCCTTCGAATAGACAACCTACTCAAGGCATCAGCAACGACATTAGCCTTACTTGGGTGATAGAGGATACTCATGTTGTAATCCTTGAGCAACTCTAACCACCTCCTCTATCTGAGATTAAGCTCTTTCTGACTGAAAACATACTGAAGACTCTTGTTATCGGTGAACACATCTACATGAACACCATAGAGATAGTGACGCCATATTTTCAAAGAAAATACTACATCAGTCAATTCTAGATCCTGAGTTGGGTAATTCTTCTCGTAAATCTTAAGTTGTCTGGAGGCATAGGTTATAAACTTACTATTCCGCATCAATACACAACCAAGTTAAACTTTGGACGCATCACAATACAAAACAAAGTCTTGTGTACCCTATGGTTAACACTGGGGCTGTAGTTAACCAGGTTTTCAATTCCTAAAAGCTTTTCTCACAAGCTTCAGACCATTGAAACTTTGTTGTCTTCTGAGTCAACTTTGTCAATGGGGATGAAATAGATGAAAACCCCTCGAAAACCTCCTATAATAACCAGCCAATCCCAAGAAACTCCTTATATCAGTTGGAGATGTGGGTCTGGGCCAGTTCTGCACTTCTTCAATCTTTTGAGTGTCAACTCGAATCCCTTCTCCAGATACAATGTGGCCTAAGAATGCCACAAACTCAAGCCAAAGCTCACACTTAGAAAATTTAGAATACAACTCTTTAACCCTGAGATTTTGGAGACATATTCTGAGGTGACTAGCATAATCCTCCTCATTCCACAAATAAATCAATATGTCATCAATAAACATGATAACAAGCATGTCAAGATATGACTTCAATACTTTGTTTATAAGGTCCATGAATACTGCAGCAGTATTAGTCAAGCCAAAAGACATAACAAGAAACTCATAATAACCATAATGGGTCCTGAGTGCCGTCTTGGGGATGTCACTTTCTCTTACTCTCAACTGATCATAGCCAGATCTGAGGTCTCTAAGAGAACCATCTTTCTTCCTCACAAAAAAGACCGAAGCTCCCCAAGGTGAGACACTAGGTCGAATAAAACCTTTATCAAGAAGATCTTTCAACTGCCCTTTTAACTCTTTTAACTCAGTTGGAGCCATTCTACATGGCGGAATGGAAATAGGTCAAGTATCAGGAAGAATATCTATGTCGAAGTCTATTTCTCTCTCAGGAGGGACTCTGAGAAGATCATCTGGAAAGACCTCTGGAAACTCACTCACAACTAGAACTGACTGAATTGATGGGGTCTCATCACTAGAGTCATTAACTCAGACTAAGTGATAGATGCACCCCTTAGAGACTAACTTTTTGGACTTAAGGTATGAAATGAAACGACCCTTATGTACTGCTGAACTAATCCTCCACTCTATAACTGTCTCATTAGAAAATAGGAACATTACTACTCGAGTTCTACAATCAACTGAGGCATAACAAGCATGAAGCCAGTCCATACCTAGAATAACATCAAAGTCCACCATGTCTAACTCGACTAAGTCAGCCATGGTGTCCTTGTGATTGACAGAGATGGTACAATCACGATAAACTCTCTAGGCTAGAATAGACTCACCAGCAAGTATGGAAACACTAAAGGGCTCAAGAAGTCATTCGGGAAGAATATCGAACCTCATAGCAATATACAGAGTCACAAAAGATAGACTCGCACCTAGATCAAGTATTGCATATACATCAGAAGTAAAGACTTTGATCATACTAGTGACAGCATCCAGTGAATTCTCCTGCTCTTGGTGACCGTGATAGCATACAGACGGTTTGCTCCTCCGCATGTCCCTGAAGTAGCTCCTCTTGGAGCAGCTCTATCTACTTGATAAACTTGAAGAAGATTAGGCTCTATTGCCCCCATTACCATTACCTTGCCTATTCTTAGGGCACTCTCTCATAAAGTGACTTGTCTGACAACATTGAGGCAGCCATTCGAGCCATCACAACACACTCCTGGGTGGTTTCTACCATACTTAGCACATGTAGGAGTCCAATTGGCCCCTAGTACCACACTACCCTGAGATTGAGCAAGTCAATCTCAGAAGTTCTGTGAATTCTGATTCTTGAACTGTGATACAAAGTTTGTCACGCCCCGAGTCTACACCCTAGACGTGGCCAGCACTCGAGAACCATCCCTGGTCCCCAAGCGAACCTTTGGCCTAGCTTAATACTCAACGGAAGACTTACTCAACAATATAGGAACTCAAATGTGAACTCAATTCATAAGGATATCATTACTATGATAGTTTAACTCAATAAAACATGAAATACTCAAATGAACATAAGTATTTACCTCAAAGTATTTAAAACATCACAAGGGAAATGGGAAAAGGCTCCTCAACTACTACTGTCTATTAAGCCTCTAAAATACTATGATGGAAGTCGGGACAAGACCCAGACATCCTAAAGAAATAAAACTATAAAGTGAAGCCCTCTGGAAAGCAAGGAGGCTCACCAAAGCTAGCTGGAATGAGATGGGATCAACGAACTGTCGGTTGACGATCCTGAATATCTTTATCTGCATCATGAAATGATGCAGGCCAAATGGCGTCAGAACATTGAATGTATGAGCATGTAAGGGGAAATCTGAACATGGAGATACACAGCCGAAGTGATAGAAAGGGAAAACATACTCACCTCGACTCATCTCAACTCAAGTCAACTCAATATGAAAGCAACAATAAAAGATGCAATATATATATATATATATATATATATATATATAT
>JAJONR010015044.1:0-10320 GCA_029582245.1 Solanum etuberosum
TACGGCCCCCCCCCCCCCCCCAAGTTTGTCTTAATTATCAGTGAAGACCAAGAGAGAATGAAAGCCTATGTTATCTTTGACAAAAAAATGACAAAGAAAAATGATGGGTTTGTAACTGAGAATTTCCTCGTGAAATCTTCAAATTTTTTAAAATGAAATTTATATATTTGTAAACTACGTAAAAAGTATTATAAGTCACAATAATTGACAATTCAAAAAATTTAAAAGATATATGAAAAATTTAAGATCAAAGATAGACTTGTTTGAATCTCAACATTCAAAACGTGTCATATAAATTGGGACAGATGAAGTGATATTTATTATATAGAGTATATAAAAAAACCGAAGGTACGTAAAAGATCAATCATATCAACAGAAGGAATTAAAGCAACACACATTTTTACAACATTAAATTAGATTAATTTACAAATTGTGATCAAGTTTTATATTGTTACATCAAAGTCATTAAACTATGTTTTTGTAATAGAAATATCACTCAATTTGGCATAAGTCTCACAAAAATCAATAAAGAAATTTATGTATGATTCAACTTTGTCTTAATATCACAGGAACTCGCTAAACAATGTTTGTTTCGAAAAATTCATTCAACTTTATCTAATTATTAGATAAAATGTCTTTTTTATTGCTTGGTAATGACTTCCTTTGATATTTAGACATAATAAAATGACTTTTTTTAATTTCAAAATATAGTATAGTAACTTTAGTGATACTTACATAGATGATTTTTTGTTGCAATAATAATCAAGTAATTTTAGGGCAGTAAAATAAAAAGTGAGTGACATATGCATCCATGATATTAACGCCACTAATTATACGCATAATCTTTTATATTATCGATATTAAATTTGAAAATCAAAATATAAATATCAAGCCAATAAATCACCTAACTATATATCGTTCTTTTCTCAAAGAATAACAAGACAACTCTTCTCTAAGATTATTGAAATGGTCCAATCTTGGTACTCCAACCTTGTGTAGAAAAAGTTGGTGTCCAAGCTTAGCACATATTCTTGGTAATAAAAATTAAAATGAAAAAAAAGTAAAAGTGAAAACAAGTTTTTGGGTGTTTTCCAAATCCAAAATAAAACTTCATGGCTAATAAAGTGAAATAATTTTTCTTCGGTGGACAGAGTTACCTGAACCTGATCTCTGTTGCTGGTGGGAAGTGACAGATATCCCATAAAATAAATCAAAATGCATGAAAGCTGATCCGAACACCACCATCATTAAAAAAAAAGTGAAATGATTTTCCGGCCAACTAACTTTTAAAAGACAATTGGTAGAGTGCTTTGAATATTACCTACGAATTTGCTGTATTGTAGCAACAATTAATTGAACCTCTAGTTGGTGTGAGGTCACCTTTTGTACAAAGGCGGAATCAGAATTTTAATTTTTATAAATTCGGATGAATTTTAGAATAACAACTTCAATTGTTCGTAATTGAATTCTAAATTTAATATATGTATATAGTATTTAATAACTTTATTAACCTAGATACACTGTTACGTTTAAGCAAAAATTATTGAATTCAACAAACCTGTTTATGAACTTCTAGCTCTACCCTTACCTTTGTGGTCGAATATATTAACCCAATATAATAACGAATTAGAGGGGGAAAATAAGGATAATATCAGGATAAAAATATCTTAGATTTTATTTATTCTTCAAGAAAATAAAAATAAACATGAACACTCTTTTTTATTCTTCTTAAAATAATAAAATATATCTTGAGTTGATGCAAGTGGAATCTTCCAATGAGTTCAAATTAACAAAAGAATTGTAGACATCATACAGCTGTGGAAGTGGAAGGTGGCCAAATATCTAATTCTACACACTCATCATCCCCAAAGGAAAAATACTTAACACAAAAATATAATTATCATTATATTAGTGATAATGATAAATATAAATATTTATAATCAAATATTCTATATAAATATTGTTAAAGACTTTAGTAACTTTGAATATAATGACATTAATTTAATTATCATCAAATATTCTTAGGACGATAAATATTATCATAAAAAAATAATAATATTATTACTAAATGTTTCTTTTGTCGTAGGATACTTTCAACATTGTGGAAATATTAGCTGTCAAATGGTACCTTTTCTTTGTTTCTCCAAATCCAAGTCAACTTAATTAATATCTACCTAATTCACAAGTCTGCATTTTTTCCTAACTACATCAACCCTCCAAACCTTTTCTTCTTTTTAGCAGTAATATTACATAAGGATACAAGTTAATTCGTTCATATTATATATTCCCTTTATTTTAATTTTCTCTCTTAATTTGATTTAGTAAGCGTAAAGAGTTATTAAATATAGAAAGTGACATTTTTTTGGATAGAATCTAAAATAAAACAAATAAATTAAACAGAAAAAGTAATTTAATTATGTCGTCATGAAAAAGATTTTCTATATTTGGAGAAGAAAATAGTCAAATAGAGGATTGAGTTAGAGATGTCCTAAATGTTAGAGTCTCGATAAAGTTAATTGTAATTGTTTTTTTTTTCATTTCCCATCCGAAGTTCGATATCCATATTAATGTTGTATATATACTCACTTCGCCCATTTTTAATTGTCATAGTATGGTTTTCAAAAGTCAATTTGACTAATGTTCAAAGTGAAATTAGATTACATTAATTAAATATTTTTTTTAAAATAATTAGATGTTCAAAAACTATACGAAAAGTACTATAAATTGCAATTTTTTGTATATCAATATGATGAAAAAATACAACGTAAAATGTTAGTCAAATTTTTTATCATTTGACTCTAAAAAAAAACCATGACAATTAAAATTGAACGGAGAAAGTATCATAATGATGATTAAAGATAACGATGACACGCGATCCAATTAATCAACTTGATTTTTGGTTGTTGTTTTTTTCACTTATGCATGCATGGAGATTAATTAAACATTATAATTCGTTGTGGAAATAATAAATTATGAACATTGATGTTGCTAGCTCATAAAGGTCTTTCGTCGAATGCTTATCATATATATATATAGAAATTGGGAATATAATAATTGGGATGAGAAACAATAAAATATGATTTGTTAGGTACTACTTCTTGTTTCAATTTGTTTATCTGAATTTATATTTTGTTTTATTTTAAAAAATATATTTTTATTTTCTTGATAATTTTTTTATTTCAAATTTAAGAGTCTTTTTTCACCTTTGAAATTATGCGTTCCACCAAATAGTGTCGAATAAATTGAAATGGAAAAAATGTTTGATTACTCTTTCTTAACGTTATCCTATTATATATGCTTGCTATAAGGAGTTAAATATATGTACCAAAAAAAATACTAAAGAGTAACATAGCAATGTATGGTTTCTTAACGAAATATTACTTATGCTACTAGAAAATAAGAAATTAACAACGTATAAAATTTCGCAGCTAGCTAAATAATAATTTCATTTAGTTATGAATCATCGATAAATTTTGTAGTTAATTTCATTTTTCTAGTAGTGTAATAGTATTCTCTAGTTGTAGGGGCCCAAATGAGACATATATACAAAAGGAAACTCACCAACCCCCACACAACTAGTCCCCACACCTCATATATATCTTAAGGCCTTCTATCTATATAAAGCCTAATTGTGTCCATGCAATTCAAATACACATATATACACCATGAAGACTACTTACTTATTTTTCTTGATTCTAAGTTTCTTGTTCTTGGTGGTGGCTTTGGCTGGAAATTTCAACCAAGATTTTGATATTACATGGGGTGATGGCCGCGCTAAAATACTCGAAAACGGACAACTTATGACCCTTTCCCTCGATAAAGCCTCTGGCTCTGGTTTTCGATCCAAAAATCAATATTTGTTTGGAAAGATCGATTTGAAAATCAAGCTTGTCCCTGGTAACTCTGCTGGTACTGTTACAACATATTATGTAAGTCTTTTTTTTTCATGGTTACTACATGTTATATTAACATTTTGTGAGTATATATATACATCGTTATCATTAGGTCATCCAATAGACCAAAATATATTTATTGGTATACCTTCATAAAATTATATAAAACTAATAATCTTGAAAGCTGATGACCTGATAATATGAAAAAATTCTTTATATGAATGATGTATATATATAGCTAAGTTTTATATTAATTGAATGGTGATTATTCGATTAGATGTTAAGTATATTTTATAAGTTGAGTTTTAACTGGTGTGAATTTACAAAATGCAGCTATCTTCAATAGGATCAAGTCATGATGAGATTGACTTTGAGTTTCTTGGGAATTTGAGTGGTGACCCATATATTCTTCATACAAATGTATTCACACAAGGAAAGGGAGATAGAGAGCAACAATTTTATCTTTGGTTTGACCCCACTAAGGACTTCCATACATATTCTATTCTTTGGAATCCTCAAAGCATCATGTAAGTAGTTCCTATCTCTCCCCCTATTTTCATTTTCGGTCTCGATAAATATTGATATTATTTGATTTGATATAAAGTTATTTTTAAAATAATTTTTAATTTTTATAATCTAAAATAAATATTGGTGTAATTATAAATCATTTCATTAAGGATAAAAAAGAATTTTGAAGTCAGGTTAATTCTAGTTATAGAAATGTAACATTTTTTTAACAAACTAAAAAGAAAAAAAATGTGTCACATAAACTGAGGCAAAATAATTACTGTATTATATTTCACTTACGTATATTTTACTAACTTCTATTTTGGACATTTACTTAGTATTGATGTTTTCTTACCTACCCTTCTTATATTGATAAACTTCATTATTAGTTAGTGTAGTACTAATAATATTGGAAGGTTTCACGTAATTTATAGTGGTGATTAGTTTTATTTTTCCACCTAAGATTTACCTTTCTTGATTATTCAAAAACAACTCTACTGTAATTATTTTTTATCGAACTTTATGGATTTAATGCTAATTCTCAATAAGTTAAATCGAATTTTGAACTTCTTTTTTAAAGTCATTGCTAGGTATACTACTTATCAATTAATAGAGAAAGAATATAAGCAGGGCCGACTCAACAACATTGGGGGTCTAAAGCAAAATTTAAGAGAGGGGCCCTAAAATATTTTTTTTCATCATATATACTTTTTTTTAAAATCTACTTTTCTAGCTATTTTGGATGCGAAATCATTAGGTACTGTTTTATAATCAATTTGTTTTAATAATTCCTTTACAAATGATAATATAGCTAATTCATTCCATCTCTCTTGAGACATTGTTGATCTTAAAGAAGATATAATCAATTTTAATTTCGAAAAAACTTCTTTCGGCTTAGGCAATGGTTACAGGAACTGCTAACATTATTCTATAAGCAATATGTGTATTTGGAAATGAATCAAGTCTTTTTATTTGATTGAAAATTTTCATTAAATCATTGTCTTCTACTTGTATTATTTCTCTTAACACTTTTAATTCAAAAAATTAAATAAATCTAAACCATCAATATCAGAATAACTATTACGTGTTAAAGAATGTTCAAGGTTTAGACAATATTTTTGTAAATTCTCATCATCTAGTGATCTCAATATTTTACCTCTAAATAAGAATCAAAAATATTTTCATATGCTTCAATTGATTCAAATCTATTTTGAAGTGAAAAAATAGTTTTATCTACTCTACATATATAAAGCAATCAACTCTAAAAGATTCTTCAAGGGACTTTGTGATTTCGCTATCCATATTTTCATCAAATTGTTTCTTACGAAATGTAGGTTTATTTTCATCTCATATGCAATTTTCTCGGTACAAATCATAACACTCATAGTACATATAAATTATTATTTTCTTTTAAAAAAAACATATATAAGTAATTATTTTTTAAAAATGGGGCCCCCAAAATATATGGGGTCCCAAGCGATGACTTTAGTGGCCTAGGGGTTAAGATGGCCCTGAATATAAGTGAAGAGCCATAACAATGACCTATTTTATTAGAACCGATAAAGCAAAATGATTGAGATATTTATCACCTTTTTATCGTTTTCTCAAATAATTTGTGACATATAATTAAGAAAAAGGTGTTTTTGTTGGGTCAACAGTCAGCATCATAAAACAACTTAATTCAAGGATCAACAACTCATTATTCAGAAGTGAGACAATTTATTGTAATTATAATCCGTGTTTTCAAGGACGTTTTCGAAGTGAGGCATACAAAAAAACGTTTTGGAGCGCAAATGAAAGGTGTAGATTCATAGAGCGTATTTCCTAAAATTTAAAGCGTAAAAGCATACCATCCGGATGTTAAATTTATTATTTTTAAAGTTTTTTTAATAAAATTAAAGATACATGATATATACATATGGGATTTAAGCCCCGTATTTTAAGGCTTATGCCTCTCTCCATGTTGCGTAAACCCTGGCTCACCTTTTGAAACACTGGTTATAAGTACTTTTCTGCATAAAACACCTCTCCCTCCCCGTTTATTGAAACACTGAAATTATAAGTACTTTTCTATGTAAAACATTCCTCTCACCTCCGTCTTTTCAAACACTGATTATAAGTACTTTTCTTGAACTAATTTGTCCTTATATGTTGATTACTAATTACTAATCCCCCCCCCATTTTATTAAACAAAAATATCAGCTTTTCAGTAGATGGGACACCAATTAGGCAATTCAAGAATATGGAATCAAGTGGTATCCCCTATCCAAAGTCACAACCAATGTGGATATACTCAAGTTTATGGAATGCAGATGATTGGGCTACCAGAGGTGGACTTGTCAAGACTGATTGGACTAAGGCCCCATTTATTGCTTCATATACAAATTTCAATGCACAAGCTTGTGTATGGTCTTCAACTTCAACTTCTTCTTCTTGCAATTCCACTACACAAAATTCTTGGCTAAGTGAAAACTTGGACATAACAGGCCAATCAAGGATTAAATGGGTGCAAAATAATTACATGATTTATAATTATTGTAATGATATTAAACGTTTTCCTCGAGGGTTTCCTCGTGAGTGTTCTCTCAATTAGTGCAAGTAAATTAAGTTAATTATTGCATTGTAATTAAAGTATATAGTACTTTGTAATATTCCTCCTTAGGATTAATAGAATTTGTTTGGTTTGGTTTGAGGAATAAGATGGAGAAATTCCATTTGTACCTGTTGTAGCTATTTGTGGGCCGTTTGGTTACTGGATAAGGGTTGAGTTATTCAGGTATAAAATGTTGTATAAGCTTTATCATGTTCGATAGCATTTTTATGTCGAGGTATAAAATTCAACACACATAATACTATGTTTGGTTAGAAAATTAGAAAACCACATAACTAATATATGTATAAGTTTTGAGTCAATCTATGTATTATTTTATGCGGGGTAGAAGATGAAATAAGTTATATCTAAATAACTAATACATGAATAAAAATATAAAGTAAGAAACACTTAAAGACTCTAGCACTAGAACTTCCAGAATACTTATCTACTATTGCAGTTCTTAGAAGCAAAATTTCTTTACTCAATACTAAAAGATACACAAGTAGAGAAATAGGAAAAGGGAGAAACTTTTGTTCTGACCTCTTCTTTTTCCAGGTAGGTAGCGTTTTTCCTTTACCAGAAACAATATCACCAGTTTCAAGCAAGAAGGACTGCTTCCATCTCCATTACCCTGTGCAAAAGAAAGAATCTCCATTTTGCAACTGCAATTCCATTGTCAGAACACATTATCATTTTCATTCTTCTTTCTGCTCCCTACTCACCCCCCCCACCCCCACACACGATACTTTTATTTTTTTAATTCTGGAGGATTAGGTGAATCATCTAACTCTGATGGCCCAACTGCAGCCTCCGAAACTCAGCGGTAATGGCTCCACCTCTCTAACCTTCTCCACTTAAATTCAAGCTTCATTCGTACGGCAATCCCTCTACCTTTGCCACTTGAACTATGCCCTGGGGACGATTTGATTGTTATTTGAACCAATTTAGTGTTAAGATACTCTGGCTACATGCATCACATTGAACAAGGAGCAATGAGGCATCGTTTAAAAAAAAAACACTGAAGTCAAAGAGTATCGGAACATTGACAGATCAACTCGATTATCATTAAATGTAACTGTAAATTAAGTCTATCACACTTTTGGTCATTGCTCAAGTCTAGAGCATCAAAAGCAATCAGCCAAGAATACTAAGTGCAATTCTACTAAACCTTGTAAAAAACCAAAAAATTCTGAAGTTTGATTTCTGGTGCAGGAATTTAAACTCATCCCGACCTTAAGGCAAGCAATAAATAAGGAAACATCTAACAAACACCTTAGAGTGAGTTAGTCAACAACTAAGCTTTAACATCATTTTCTCATTTAGTAGTGAGGTGGAATAACATCTCACTTAAGTATCTCGCTAGAATATTACTTTATAGGTAGATCAAATAAAAATTATACAAGTATAAGTAGATTATTATTAATAATAATTTTATTAGTTCTGACCAGAAAATTGTCAATCAGTAGAAGTTGGATGCATTAAGAGTACTAATATGTAGCTTCTTCAGAACCATTTGACTATTTATATATTACACACCAAATATGTGTTCCCCACATGCAAAGTACCACTTTATATATCACATGAATGAACAAGTATCTTTATTCGCCAAGTCGGTGTTTCCATTATAAAAAAAAAAGAACATCAATAAGTTTGTCATATAAAGTCAAAGAGTAAATTAAGTCAATTAGAGAGATGTCGCAGCACTCACCACAATATTGAGCATCAATAGTAAGGAGAAATAAGCTGCATTAATGGGGTTACTCGGCTAAACAATAGCAATGTAAGAAAAACAAAACTTGGACCACGAACAGTACAAATAGTGATTTAAAATAAAGGAAATTGTGAGCTGATTAAGCCACTGGTGAAAATCTGTTCAACTTGAAGTTGATACACATGAACTCTTGCATCATTCAGTTTCACCTTTCTACAAAAGCACTACCTACAATTATTCCTCCAAAACTGTTCTAAATTTGCTATTGACTATAAATTACAAGAGAATTCAGAAAATATTCAGACGTAAATTATACTAATGATACAACAGGGCAACCAACAAGAATTCTCTTTTTCAAGTCCCTTTCAGTGGTTGCAAATAAATTGGGGTTTTCTGGCAAATGTTAAGCCCTGAAGCAGGTGAGACAAATAGGCCTCGGCTCTGGTCCCTATATTCTAAAAAGAGACAAGTCCAACCTCAACGGTTATTGACTTGTTCGAAGTGCCATAAGAGAACTAACAACACGGGCAGCACAAAGACCCATGAAAGGACGGTGCCCTCTGATCCAGTAGGGACCAATACAAGCTCAATCGGAAACATAAAAGTTGTCAAAGATATCTGTACTTGAAAAATGGTTATTTGTCATTCTGAACACGTACCTTTTGATGGATCAATTGTCCTTTGGTATGGCAATCGCATCATGCAATTGCCCAGTTCAAGTAGATTCATTGACTACTAACCACAGTGCAGAAATTTCCTTAAAATTCGTCCAAGAAAACATTTTCAGCCAATAAGCTATTCCCCAATGAGTCATCATCAAAGAATTTATAACATGAGCAGAGGAAAGGGCTCGCTGGTGGAGTGGACTAGGGAGTCATTGGCACTTGCGAGGAACATAGCATGCGTGGCACAGAACTGAAGTGGGAAATGTAGGATAAGACTACCTGTTACCCCTGCAGGAATGGATCAGAAAGTTTCAATGTTCCATTTACATTGCTAGTCTAAATCTTAAAGACATAGTACCTTTCCTCCACCATGAACAATCTCCGTTTGATAAGTAAGGTTGAACTTCGAAACCAATCACGTCAAGACATCCAGCATTAACGAAATGAGCGTTAGGACCCTATCCAACTGCTTCCTGGTTGCTTTAACACTCCACATTTATTCATCAGTTTCCTCACATTAGCAGAGTCCTCCCAGTTCTCCGCACTAGCATAAATATTGGATAAAAGCACATAAACCGTGGGGTTATTCTTCTCAGTCTCAAGCAGAAATCCAGCAGCAATTCTGCCTAATCTAACATTGCCATAAGCAGCACATGAACTGAATAATGTCCACCAAACAGTGGAATCTACATCAACATGCCTATCTTTGACCAGTTTTTCTGCCTCATCAAGATATCCAGCCCGACCTAGAAGATCGACAATGCAAGAGAAGTGGTCTGCTGTAGGTTCTACACCAAAGGTATTAATCATGGAGGTAAAAACTTCAATGCCTTTATCGATTAAGCCTGAATGACTGCAAGCTGATAGAACTGCATTAAAGGTCGTGTTATCTGGTTTGACCCCACCTAATTCTTGCATCATCTCAAAGCAATGTACAGCTTCCTTGCCTTT
>JAJONR010015063.1:0-10457 GCA_029582245.1 Solanum etuberosum
TGGTGTGTTGTCCGTCCTAGCGATAGATTAAAAAAAAAAAAAAAAAAAAAATTAAATTAGATTTTTTCTAATTTAAAATGAATTTGCTCTAACAAAAAATTTGTCAACTCTTTCAAATACACATACACCAAATCTAAGAAAAAGCTTTGCAAATACCAGATTTAAGAGAAACCTATCATGTTTGTTCTGAATGCATATCTAATACTACAATTGCTCAAAATTCACAATTAAGTCATATATTATTAACGGAATTAAGGTATACTCATTAAAATGTAAAATGAATAAAAATTGGGGTTGGACCGTCTACTGGGGCTGTTCAAAGTCGAACCGAAATTGATAATTTGAGCTCGAAATTTTTTATTGATTTATCAGTAATAGGTTATTTGTTTAGCGGTTTTAATAACGGTGTTTGATTTTTTTTGTTACCAGGTTATCTATTTTTAACGGTTTGAAGTTTTTCTTAACGGGTTAACCGATAACCGGATAGTAATTAAATAATTATATTTATACCATTTTGTGTAAAAGTCTTTGACTTAGAGTTTGATTTCCTATTTTTATTTCTGGTTGTCTCAAACTCTTGGTTATTCTACAATGTAAAAAGAGTTTGCTTTTTAGCAAGATGTAATTTGTGAACTCATGTGCATAGTTCATTTGGTTTGTTACCTTGTTTCCAAGTAATTTTCAATTTTTTTTTTGTATTAAATCTTAATGGTTAAACCGATAACGATCAATAACCAATAAACCAATAACCGATAAGTCAATATCCTAATGATTCTATAACAGTTTAGCATCTCTTCAAATCGATAACCAATAAGTCAAACCGATAAATTTCAAAATCGAATCGAACCGATTGATACGCAACCCTACCGTCTATAATAGCTTCTTCTGCCCTCTTTTTTGAAGGATAAATTTATATCCTTTGTTATATTCGGAGATAAGGCTAAGCTCCCATATTCTGATATATAACACTCCCGGGGATTTTTTATTTTTTAAAAAAGAAATCTTTTTGTAGTGAAATGTGAGGATTCTTTTGAAAAACAAAGAAGTAAAACTTGGAGATGAGTTGTCTCGTTATTGCATCCTTTTTAGCTATGAATTAAAAATGTATAGATAAATAGAATAACAAGCGTAAGAAATTAGAATTTAAAATTTATGTATTTTAAATTTTGATCTCCTTAAATTATCAAAATTTTAAATTAAAATTTATAAATATTCGACAAAATTTTACGATAAATATAAAGTTGCGACAATCCCAAAAAAATAATCAGAAAAGCAACAGCAAAATGTACTGCCACCGAATATCATCAGAACTGAGTTTATTTGAAGCATAAAAGTCTTAAGATTACTACCCTCTTTCACACTTGCATGTTCTATTGTCTAATCCCGTCGACTGAGGTGAAATCAGAATTTTAAATTTAAGATTTTAAATTATTATTAAATTTATAGTCATCATAATTATTAAGTTCGTAATTATGTAGTTTGTACATTTTTAATAATAATTGTTTTTATAGAAGGATCTAATAAAAATATTGTCTCGTGTCCGTTCTCATAACTAATACTCTCCCTCCGCTCCTGATCGTGAACTAGCTTTTGAGTTACATGAAAGTTAAATTAAATTAGATAAAAAAAAAATGGCATTTTGTGGTCACTCAATGAAATTTACCTTTTTGACTGTGATTGATGACTTTGCCACACCATTTTTCTTAGCTGGTTTAGACTTTAGAGAGAAAAATTTCTTGGTTCCCCACTAAAAGGAATCCTAGATAAGATAAAAGAAAAGGTGGAACAAAGGGCCAAAACGAAACTAGAATCATATTGACAAATTTTGCTAGCTAGAATTAATCACTCATTATTTTACTGTCTCGTGCTTGAACAATGGTGATATTTTATATATAAAATAAATAAATAATTAATAGTGTATACGTAATTTGATGAATATTTAGTGATATTTAAGTAGAAAAAATGAACAATTGATAGTTGATGTGTGATTCGAAAAGCATTTAATAATAGTTCAGGTAATACACTTGCACATTAATAGTTTACGTATGAAACTAAAAGAGTCGAGAGTTTTTTGGTGCGTATTTGATCCTTCACTCATCTATTTATAGTAAATAACATATTACTAATACTTTCTCAATCATAATTTATGTAAAAGTGTTTGATTAAACACGAAGTTTAAAAAAAAATATAAGATTTTAAAAGTTTGTACTGGTTTAAAATAAGTTAAAAATATTTCTGTAATTATAAATCATCTCGTCAGGATAAAATAAAAAACTTAAAGTTAAGTTATTACTAAATATAAAAGTGTATTATTCTTTTTTTGGGATTGACCAAAAGATAAATAATGTCACATAAATTAGAATAAATGTAAATATACATTCTCACTTTTAATTTATGACTTAACAATAGAATTAATTAATATAATTAATATAAGATTATTCCGATTTTCTTCGTATCAATTTTACGTGAAGATGTTATTATTCATAGAGTCTGACACTTTCTTTTTTATACAATTTTCTTTTTTTTTTAGATACTTTGAATCGCCAATTATATTGACTTGTAATACTTTTGACTTATTTTTTAATATTTTGATTCACTTCACGTAAATCAAAAGAGAAAAGGCAATTAATAATTAATATCCCATTTCATTTTAGCTCACTAAACTATACACTTCTTGTCATTGTGATATTTTTTGCTTTTACACTTTTTCACACAAGCTTAATAGAGTGGAGGGGTGCTTATTTATTTAAAACCTTAGACAATTTAATCATTCTTTTTTCCTCTTGAAAGTGTCATTGAAGTAGTTTGTGAAAAAATGTCTAAGTTGTTTGGGATATTTGCATGCTTAGTGATTGTTGCTTTAGATGCTCTAGCTGGTCTTCTTGGAATTAAAGCAGAAGGAGCTCAAAACCAGGTAACAAGTCACTCTTCATATTAAGCTTGATATAATAACTTGAAAAATAAAATAATAACCTCTTATAGTTAGGGGTAAAGTTATATAGTTCGGTCTATGCGAGTTTGGTAGAACTCAACTCAATAATTTTAGCTTAAATCTTGTATTTTTGCTTAAAAATACACTTACTTTCTCTCCTTTTTAATCCGTTTAGAAAAGAATGTCTCTTTCATTTATTGGCAACTCTTTCATTTCAGACATGTTATTAAAAGATATTTTTATATATTCAATATATCTTTAATTTAAGACTACATGAGTAAAATTTACTTTCTTAAACTTCATGACAAGTTAAAATTAAACAAACAAATCGAAATGAAGAGAGTAATATATACGTAAAAATAATTTATGTAAAACTCAATAAACTACTTTTCTAAAAAAAAAAAATTCACAACCAAAAAACTCAAAATTCTATCTACGAATTCGACATAACCCAATAATTTTTTATAGACTATAGTTATATAGAAATTAATTAATTAAATCATTTATCATATTATATAATCAATTTATAATGTTTGTCAATTGTCATAGAATTTAATTGAAAGTCATTCTTTTTTTGTGTGTGGTATTGAAGGTAAAACACTTGAAGCTATGGTTTTTTGAGTGTAAAGAGCCAAGCCATGATGCATTTATTCTAGGGTTAGCTGCTGCTGGTCTTCTAGCAGCTGCTCATATTCTTGCTAATCTTCTTGGAGGCTGCAGCTATTGCTATTGCACTGGAGATGACATACAAAAAGCACCACCTAGCAGACAATTATCACTTGCTTGTCTTCTTTTCACATGGTATATATCTCTCTCCGTTACATTTTATTTGTTTGATTTTGACTTGACATAAAGTTTAAGAAAGTTAAAAAGATTTTCGAATCTTATGGTTTTAAGCCAAAGATACGTGGAATATAATGTACTGTAATGTCTTTTTGGTTTTATCGACTTAAACATGTCAGGTGAAAAGTTAGAATTATCGAAATGACGAAAAAAGAAAGAGACATTTTTTTAAAAGAACTAAAAAAGAAAGTAAGATAAACAAATTGAAAAAGACTTAGAAGCAAATGAAACTATTTTTTTTTTTTTTTTTTTTTTTTTGTAGTTAAGTGTATTTTTAACTATTGTTTTCTGATTATTCCAATTTTTTTTATTTTTTTAAGAAAAGGTCAGACAATATTGAGACTTTAACCTCTTCGAGCCCCACAAAGTTTTACCGTGATTTTAGGCTATTGTTATTGGTATATGTGTTATATTAGTACGTGTATCTTGCTTGGACACAGAGTTTAAAAATATAAAAAAAAAATTATAAAATTTTGTAATTTTAAATTAAAGATTTGAATCGTATAATAATATTATCTTTATCGTGCCGTAAGACCTTGTTCCTTTCTCGTGCGAGCCTTCCACTGGGGGGCCGCTATGCCAAAAGCGAGAGAAACCCCATCCCTCTCTTTCCTTTTTTCGCCCCCATGTCGCCCCCCTCGGTGAAAAACCGTAATACGCCCTAAGGCGAGTCGAAAGGAATGGAATAGGAGTGACTGTATTGAGGGAATCGTTTTGTCTCAATCGTTCTCACTTCCAGGAAGAGCCACATCAGCCCTTCAACGGGTTAAACGTGCCATAAATGGCGGGCGCAGTGAACTGTAATTGTGAAAAGTCTTTTGAATGTTTTCCGGGCTACTTTCTCTACTTTTGAAGATAGACTGGAAAGCTTTCATCTCCTAAATTCTTTTTTCTATGAAAGACAACTCATTGTCCTATTTTCTCTAGATCTGCAAGCTACCTTTCTTTGATCCCCCTTCCCGGTCTTTTCCTTAATAAGTCATCAAATTTGGTGTGGTCTTATAACTATACCATGTTATTCTTATTCCTTCATTTTTGTAATTTGTTTGAATTTTGGGATTTTTAGGATAATAATGGCAGTTGGAATGGGAATGCTTGTGATTGGCACAATGTCAAATAACAAATCGAGATCTTCATGTGGTTTATTGCATCATCATTTCTTCTCAATTGGTGGAATTTTGTGTTTCGTACATGCCATCTTTTCTGTTGCATTCTATGCCACATCTACTGTGACAATTGCATAGGACGATTCGAATTGTAATCTGAAGAAGCGTTCTTATGGATCGGGCCCAAATCTCGTGGAAGGGGGCGAGAGAGGATGCTTCCATTTTCTTTGTTTGATCATAGTTGTGAGAATTAGTTGTTGAGATGACTAGGGCATTTGATGCTTTCAACTAATGGTAATTGCATAATTATTAAGTATTAATTTGCATTGTACAAGTTTGAGCTAATTTCATATATCTTTATCTGCTATAAAGTTAAATATATAAGTTTGATAAAAATAGTTTGGGGTTCAAAACTTGCCCACATGAGTTGATAGATCGATAAAAGTTCAGATAGATGGACAAAGACTTGTCTTGCCACAAGGTCTGATTGAACACTCGCTAGGAGAAAAATTTATGGATGGGCAAGAACTTGTCTTGTCACAAATTTACGAGGACTTTAACACAAATATCATAGTAACAAATTACTCAGAAGCAATGTCCTGACAAATTAACGATTAATTTGTGATGTTTAGCAACAAAAATTGTTCATACCTAAAAAAAAATTCATTATTAATAACAACGAGTTTTCATTCTTCTACTGCACATAAAAGATGGATAGAAGAAGAAAGAGGAGGAAGGCAAGAATATCTAGTGAAAATTTATACTTGCAAAAATGGGACACAAGTTAAACGCCGATCCTTAAAAAGACAACCAATGAAAATTCTTGTATGTTAAAAATTAAAAATTATACTTAATCTAGAAACCCATCCTCAACTTGTTACCACTATGATTCTTCACAATCAACTAAACTGAAGAAAACAACTTGATATTAAGTGTATGAGCAACTAAACATCAACTGGGGATGTAGCTCAGATGGTAGAGCGCTCGCTTAGCATGCGAGAGGTACGGGGATCGATACCCCGCATCTCCATTTTTGTTCGCCTTTTTATTTCGTATACCATAATATTTCGCTATCAGGAGCTTTTGTTATTTTTTATATCGGAAACAACCTTCTTACCTTATACTTAAGATATACACGAAAACAACCTTCCTACCTTGTACTTATAATATACGTACACATTATATCCGATTATACTGGGTACATTGTTGTTGCCTCTACTTAACTAATGAATTCAATATATTTGATTTGTGTAGAAAATTGCCAACAATCAAATTATTTTGTTCTATTACAAGTACACATCCATGTCGTCTTTATCAAAATTATACATTTTAAACAAGAATCTCTCTCGATCAAGATCATATACAAAAGAGAATTAAAACAATAATTTAAAAAAAGAAGAAGCGAATTACATAAAGAACAACATCATAATGACAAGGCCAAATCCCACGGTAGAACTAACAATGACACTAATTTTATCAGCAGACGATGGAGATGATGTTGGTTCAAAATCACTAGAAGAAGGAGACAATGTCGGAGTCTCAACAGTTGTTGATGATGGACTACTAGCCGCAGGGGAGCTTTTAGGTGCATTTTTCGGCGATGGTGCCAAAGATTTAGGAGATGGTGCTGAAACAGGGGAGATTTTAGGTGCATTTTTCGGGGATAGTGCTGAAACAGGGGATATTTTAGGTGTAATTTTTGGCGATGGTGCTGAAACAGGGGATTTAATCGGGGGTGACGATGGTGGAGGAACTACAGGAGCTGTGGCAAGTGTGTTAACTTCAAGTTTCATTCCTGAGGCACAATGTCCACCAGTTCCACATATAAAGTATCTTTTGCCAGTAGAAGATAGAGAGATGATAGTCATTCCTCCACCATTTGTTGATATTGCATTTGTTGTCTGGCAAGAATCATAATCAGCTTTTCTAACTTCAAGAACATCATGGTTTGGAGTATACACAAAAACTGTCAATCAAGAAAAAAAATAAAAATTAGAAAACATGAGCGGAATTATCAATAAAGGTTGTGATGGAATGAATAGAATCTCTCAATCATTAACCGTATATTTCTGGTTCGATTTCTAGGTATAGAAAAAAATCTATTAGGGAGTGTATCCCTTATGCAGCGCAAATCCATATTAGTCAAATGTACCAAGTATCGAATGGAAAACTATAGATAAAAAAAAAATATAATATATAAATGTGTCTTTTAACTTGACTTTAGTTAGCACTTACGCCTTTCGATTTTGAGTGTGCATAAATAGACACTTAAACTTGTATAAATTTGAACAAATCGACACATTCGTCCTATGTGGTGTCCTATATGACAATTTTGTGTTCTATGTGCAATCCTACATGTATTATGCCACGTAGGATGTGTGTCTCTACTTGTTCATTTTTTTTACAAGTTTAAGTGTCTATTTGTACACATTCAAAGTTGGAGGGTATAAATGTCAGCTAAGTTGAAGGGCATATTTATGTATTGTGCACAGTTGATTCACGAAATAAGAGCAAGAAACCCAATGTTATACTCAAAATTCGATGAAATACGTATAAATATTTGATTATGAATTCAATTAGTGTTACAATATTGACGTTCCATAAACTTCAAATTATGAATCTGATTCGGATATTAAAAGATTAATGGGGTAGACTTACTCAAACTATCACCAACTAGGAAAGTTTCAGATGCAGCCCATGTTGTAAGATCAGTGCTTTGATCCCATCTACCTTGAGGAGCTCCCACTGTATGATTTGCAGCCATGGTAGAACCAAACACAATGGCTATGGTAGTCAAATTCATTAATATTCTAACCATAGCCATTTTTAATCACCAAAAATGTTACAACACTTGTTAATTTGGCTATATTTTGAGAATTGGTGTCTTCTTTATAGCAAAATTCTGCTATTTATATGTAATAAAATCATAATTTTGAAAGAGGACATAGATAGTTTGACTAAGATTATTATATTTAATAATCAAAACGCACCAACGACGGTGATTTTTTTAATAATGGGTTGTGCTAAGGACTAATTTAGTAGATACCTATAATACTATTTTTTTTTCCACCCGATGTCCGGAATCTACATTGGAGCTCTGACTAAATTCGGATCGCGCACTGCAGGACCCATTAGGGGGCTCGAACTCGAGACCTCTGATTAAGAGTGAAACAGTCTCACCACTGCACCACAACCTATGTCCGTCGATACCTATAATATATCACTAGCACATGAGGTATATTGAAAGAAATCACTAGGAATTAGCGACGGATATCAACAAAAAATTTATCGCTAATTTTATTTAATGACCGAATCAGAGATGAATTATTGAAAAATATCCAATTAGCTATATGGGCTATTTGTTCTAGTGTAATTACACGTTATTGACTCCTTAGAAGTACAATGTATCTATCACAAGAACATGCTTACAATATGGAGTATTATTGTAAAAATAAAATTTAAATAAATTATTGGCTTTGCAACTTTAATAAGCATTAACAAAGATAATAAATGATTTTTTTTAAGGGTGGTGTCTAATCAATAGATTGATTGATTTTTCTTTTAGGAAAGGGAAATGGGGAGGAGGTTTTCAGGGTGGAAAATCGAATTCTCACTTACAAAGTTAAATATCAAGTAGTTAATCAACCGAGTTATTAAGATTTATCAAGTAGTTAATCAACTGAGTTATTAATAAAAGACAACAGAGTATAGTTTTGTTGACAAAGAAACAATGCATAATATTGTAGGCTGTCGTATAGGTGGATGCACGTTCAAGCTCTAATTAGTCCTATACTCATATTTATAAATTGACTTCTAAATACTACTAAATAATGGAATTATTCAAATGTTAATTTTTAATTTAATTATGATAATAATTTTATTTATTTGTTTATTTATTGTTACTGATTTATTTGCCCTTTTGCCTTTCAAAGCTAATGGCTGGATTTTGAACTGACCAACTCAAATTAATAAGACCAACTCAAAACGAATAGAAATATGATGCATTAGATTCACAGACCAATTAAAAAATTTATGACCTAAAATATTAATACAAAAAAAATAAAAAATGGACCTAAGGCCTGCATTATTTTCTTCTAAAAAATTTGAAGTCTTTTTGCCTTATTGGCTTTCCAATGAAATATTTTAGATCTTTTATTTGAACTTTTCTCTGCGTAGACCTACGCTACAATAAAAGAGACATTTAGTGCTAATGATTGAGTTAAATTTTATTTTGTTTGATTGGTTAAATTTTTAGGAAAATATATTCTCTAGTCAACATGTAATTGAATGTAATAACACAATTTTGACATATTTGTTTGATCACGTAATTACTTAGTCAATATGTAATTGAAAGGAAGTAATTACAGTTTTCAATTCTCAAGAGAAAAAGGACGAAAATTGCTAATAATTACATGATATAGTTACAATGTTACTTTTAAATATGGTATATTCCTATACTCCTATCATTGTTCATATTGATGGAAATATAGCTTATGTGAATGGATTTATACATTAAAAAAAAAATCCCTTTCGCTAGATTCAAATGTGCATATTAATTTCAATGATGCCTTCGCGATGAAGAATTCAGTAAAAGAAAAAAGCAATAACAACAACATAATAAGTTGCACATTATTCAAACTAAATTACACATTAGACTTTTAGGTCAAAGCTCTCTACACACACACAAACACACTTTTATGTGTGTGTGATTATTTATTCAACATTAATAGTACTATATTATATATTCTAATTTCTAAGGAGTATTAAAGAAAGGATACATTTCATATCTAAAGTTACAACTCCCACCAACGACTCTTCCACCTATTTTTCGAGCACAACATTTTGGAAGTTCATTAACAATAATATCATCATGACACTTCTTACAGTCTTCTTTAGAAAGATCCCTTGTACACTGAACCAATCCATACAATTTCTCATTTTTACCAAATTCCATTTGTTTTGTTGCATACAAATTTTGCACCTTTTTCAGTAAAACATACTAACATTTCCTTAACCATTGGATTAAAATAGTCTACATTACTTTCAAAACCATAAGAGCAAGCATGGGATAGATAACATAATATAATATGGGTCGATACGAAGTCCCAAAAAAAGACAAAAACGATGGAAAATATGAAGTCCAAATAAAAAAAAATAGATTCAGTCCAAAATATGCTAAATTGTCTATCGAATCTATCAAAAACTAAATATAACAATCAATTCAAGAAGAAAGTAAAGAACTTCAAACGACATGATGTCTGGTAGAATCCGGATCAAAGCATCTAAAGTCCTTGATATATCTTTGATTTTGTCAACAGATTCATAAACGATATATCATCTCTTGTCATCAGATACATATCTGATATTTCTTCTTTCATCAACAGATCCATAAGCGATATATCCTCTCTTGTCATTAAATCCATATCGAATATGTCACGACCCGAGCCTACACCCTGGACGTGGCCGGCACTCGAGAACCATTGCTGGTCCCCAAGCGAACCCTCATCCTGGCTGACTACAAGCGGAAGACTAACTCAAGCATACAAAAGCTTAAAAACTGAATAAAAAGAATATAT
>JAJONR010015074.1:0-12476 GCA_029582245.1 Solanum etuberosum
TATATATATATATATATATATAAAATGGACAAAGAAAATTTAACTTAAATGCACACATTTGTTATTAGTATATTACTCATTGTTTTAATTTATTTCTCTTATTTTCTTTTTAATCTGTTTTAAAAAGTATAGTATTTTTTTTAATTCCATCTATTTAGATATATTTAAGATCATAAGATTAAAGGATATTTTGGTACATTCAACTTATTTTTAGTTTAAGATCATAAGATTCAAAAATCTTCTTTATTTTCTTAAACGTTGTATAAAGTCAAAAAAGAGACAAACAAATCGAGACGGAGAAAGTATTTTCTTCTTATTTTTAAAATAAAGTTTTATGTGATTTATTACAAGATATCACGAGGGATTGTTTTTGAACCAAGAGACAAAATAGGCTAGTGTGTTCCTCAAATTGTTACAAATTAATCCAACAAGAATTGATAAGAAGAATTAATCTAGACACATGCATGTTGTTTAATTGACAAAGTTGGAATTTGGAGATTTTATGAGAGACATTTGACTTTGAAATCCAACTATTTGTATAAGTTGTAGGGAAAGAGTGATCATGAGGTGTGTCAAGATTTTAGGGTACTCAATAAATGTTCATGTGTTCTATAATATATGATAATTTTAGGTATAATGGATCAAGAAATTCAGTCACAAAGTTTTAATATATAACAATATATTCATGCAATTTCATAAATAAAATTTAAAAAGTGTAATATGCATACACATATTTTACCTTTATCAAAATCTTTTATCTATATCGATCTATTTAGTAGATTTCTTATAAGTGCAAGCCAAAAATAACTTTGGTCTATTCAATAGATTCACTATAGTGATCTAGGATTTTAGGTCATACCTATATATTTCCAAATATGAATTCAAAATTTAAATATTATAGGTTCTAGTCAGACGTACTTAATTCAAAAAAAATTGTACTTATTTAGTATATTTCTTAGAATATATAGAGGATAAGAGGAAAAAGTTATTGGTTCAAATAAATTCATAGTTATTCTTTAGATCCATCAACGCAAATCAATAAATGTATCCTGTCACTATTTAAACGTTATTGGATTGAGTCTGAAATTCTATCACAACATATTTGATGTATTGAATTTTAAAAAAAATTATTTGTATTTATTTGATAATTTTTTTAGTTTTGGGGTTTTTGGTACATGATACAAGGTCCACATAAAAATTTATTAACTTTGGATAAACCCATAGTTATTTACTAGATCCGCCCCTATGGCTAACCCCTAAATTAATGGCCAAATTGAGCTATATATGTAGACTTTTGAGTTCTTATATATACATGGTATTTAGACAAATTTGACTTTTTGTTTGTTTAGGATAAGAAAGTGTTGATATGTCTTATCATGACAGTAAAATAAGGAAATGATAATATAGATAATCACGTTATTTTTACAGGAAAATTCAAAATTAAAGTCATGTAGATTTGATTTTTTGAGATTTTTAATATTGAATTTATTATATTTTAAAGTCATAAATTCATGTTTATAATTTTGTTACAATTTTGATATTTTTTTATACATAAACTTGTGTTTCGCGTGAAAAGTTATGGATTTAATTAAATCGGCACCAATAATGATACATTCGCCCATGGTTATTCTAATTGAAAAAAGAATAAGATATTCCATAAAATAAAAAACACGAAGTACAAGTGAGTTACACTTGGAAAAAAAGAGAATAAATAAAGAAACTAATGTACCTTTTGATCTTGTCCATTATTAGGCACTAGGAATATCGTGTAAGTTAGTCCTATTTAGTTCCAATTGTATTTTACTTATCCAAGCACTAAAATTGTTTTGTGGGTATTAGATGTGACCTTTTTTAAGTTCAATGTACAAAAGGCATTCTGTATTTATGTAAGGTTTGGAGAAAAAACGCACTTTAAGAGATATTATATAAACAGACTGCTCTAATGCAAGTATTGATGACAGGCGTTTACGATTCGAATTCTATGACCTATAAGTCGAATTTTTTTATTATTACCCTAAGACTATCTTAATATTACATTGGATAATATTCTTTGGTATGAAACCATTACTAGGACCAATAAACTTGAAGTTATGAACAATATTTTATTAGGACCAATAAACTTGAAGGTATCAAAAAACAAACCTTCAAAGCAAGGAAGAGACAAATATTGGATAATATTCTTTGGTATGAAACCATTACTAAAAAAGGCTTTAGATAAAGAGAATGAATGGTAGTATTAGTTAATCTTGTTCTTCTTTTATTTTTTTTTGGTCAATGGTGATTTCACTCTTTTTGGAAATTCCAATAATTGTTAGATATCTTTGGACACTATCTTCTTAATATATATACTTTTCGGTTCTTTTTATGTGTCACTTTAATTAGAAAATTTGATGCATAAGTATTTATTATTTTAAAAAATTGAGAAAGTGTTCTTTCTTTTCAATTTCAATCTTACTATTTCAAGAAGGCATTTGATCAAGTATAATACACTTTATCATTAATGAATTTTTAATAAGTATACCAAAACTATAATTAAACAACATATTAGAAAATACCAAAGAAATTAATACTTCTTTTTCTAGACTCATAAGTATCAAATATTCAAACATCCACATCTAGTTTTGGTCATAGAAAGATTACTCATTGGTCTTTCATGTCAAAGTTTGACTACTACCATAAAAATGAAGAATTAATCTAAAAAGTTAGTTCACTCATTGTTTAAGCTAAAAATAGCTGACTGATATATAATATAGGTATAATTCATGTATAATACATATGTGTATGATTATATATAATCATTATATAATTTATGTATATCAACTAGAAAAACACAAATTTCGAATTTAAGCTCCAGGGATGAAAAACACCTTGTTAAGGAACACTTTCTCCTTTAATGTATCTTGAGTGGCGTGAATCCTGATTAGTTAATTAGTCGGATTGAAAAGAGTACTTGATGTTGGAAACCATATTATTGAAAAAGAATATTATAAATTTGGTCCAAGAAACAAATTAAGGTTATTAGAAAAAAGGAAACGGTTCCAATATTAATCCTCAACAAGTATGAAATTTTTAATTTTTGAGTGATTTTGTTTGACTTTTAGCAAAGGTGTACTTATACCGCCAACTTGTTTGTTTGCTTTTTGCATATGAGAATCATTTTATAGGTTTTGAAATTTGGGACATGGATTACATAAATTCAGCCGTTGATATTTCAAAAAAACTATATACTAAAATTAAATCCCACCTCAAGATGTTGCTTTTTAAAAAAATAAAAGAAAAGAGCAGCGTGATATACTATAAATTTTCACACGAAATGTTAAAAAGTGTCGGACCACATGAATATTAAATCTATTCTACATTATCTTATCTTACATTTTTATAAGAAATTGTTTTCACAATTTGAATCTGTGTTAGATTCCAGATCACATGATAGCAACAAGGCTTCCCTTCAAGCACGATCTCTCTATATATTATATGTTGGAAGAAACAAAATTCAAATAATATTGTTTTTGTTGTTCCATCTCGTGTTGAATATCCTCTTTGTAATTTCATCTCATTTGAATTCGCAAGATAAGGCACACTATGGGAAAATGCATCTTTCCATTAGGATTTGTTTTCATTGCCCAAATTTAGAAACTCAGGGTGAACTGCAGTTGAGAATTTATCTAGCAAAGTCATTAAACTTTGTTTTATATCAATAAAATCACTCAACTTATGTATTTGTATCAATAAAATCACTCAATTTATGCATTTGTGTCAATAAAATCAATCAACTAAGTTTGGCAAGATTTTTTTTTTTTTTATACCATGAAACATGAATCACATAAGTAAATAAAATTAAAGAGAACTCATTAAGTCATTTTACGGACAAAATTAATTAGTGAAATAAATACTCTTATGGCATTACAATAAATAAATATACAAAAATATCATATGAAATTTCCCGCTCTACAATTATTATTTGTAGCATTTTCCACGAAATTAAACGGTTTCACAAATATTTTCATAGAAAAAGCATTAAAAACGGAACAAAATAAAAGTTCAATACTCATTTTTTTTTTGGATATACTCACCAATACAATAAAAATACTGAAATTAGTTCTTAAAATTTTATTTATTTGTGGGGTTTATGTTTACATGTTATAAAAAATAATTAATGATAAATTTAGTGGAGTGATTTTATTGATATAAATGCATAAATTGAGTGATTTTATTGATATAAAACAAACTTCAGTGACTTTACTAGATAAATTCTCAAAATTGAGTGACCTTTTAAGATATTAGCCCAGTGAACTGCATCCGCCCCTGTAAATATCGAACGTCGAATAAAAACTCAAAAAAAAAAAATCACAATGTTTTTAATTAGGTCTTAAAAAGGAATTTCGGCTAGCATGAGCACCACGGAAAAAGGGCATAATAAATTAAAGGGCCCAATAAAAATTTAAAAAGTGCAATTATTCTATAGTATGAAAAGTATAAAGGATAAGCTTTTAGTAATAGATATTACGTTACGCTAAGGAATAAGGATTCTTATAATACTTTAATTATAATGTTTTTGACAACATTTTTTTGGTGAACAATTCTTTGTACATGGATATTTACTCTAGTATAGAAAATTGATAAAAGAACGTTCAAGATCTTATGCATGAAACATATCCACATGCGCCGCACGAATATAATTAATCAGATTAATAAATTTCGAAAAGAAGACTTATGATTTGTAAGTAGAACCTCAAACTCCTCCACCTTCAAAGTTATATGAAGTACGTTACAATTTCCATTATAAAATTCATGATAGTTATCAGGTAAAATTATATGAATTTGGAATTACTCGAACATTACAAAAATTATAAGAATAACTTACAGACAGCAGAGGGGTGTGCATGATGGGTGGTTTATTGAAAGGTTTCAGATTCATCCTGAGATTATATAGATCTAAAACTTCTCTATAGTGAACGTTTTAATTACCTCCTTAAGTAGGAGCTTATCTAGTGCTAACACAAAATTCATCGAATTCATTATTAAAAAATTGCTAACTTCTGACGTTGATTTTTCATGAATATCTCATCAGAATTTGGCTCATCAGTAACACTTGTATGATTATTTTTTTTCAAAAACTCTTTATCAGTAAACTAAATTCTGACATACGTCCATCAATCGATAACATATCTAAGACCTCTTATCCTATCTAGTCAATAATAATTGTCCCAACTCAATTGGTAAACTCAAGTCAAGTGGAAAAAGAATGAAACCCCTTCAAGTACGTAAATAATTAAAAGCATTTAATATTAAAAAGCATACATATATGTGTGGTCCTTTGTCTAATCCATTAGATTAAATAGAAATACATGCATTTTCTCCATGAAATTAAAAATAAATTAAAGATTTTAATTTATTATGAATAGTTGGTTGGCTTCTATACATCCCAAAAGTTTTATTTAATTTGCCGCATCTATATTTATACCTAATTCAATGAACTTAATTCAGGTGGAATATATCAA
This sequence comes from Solanum etuberosum, assembly GCA_029582245.1. Lineage (NCBI taxonomy): Eukaryota > Viridiplantae > Streptophyta > Magnoliopsida > Solanales > Solanaceae > Solanum > Solanum etuberosum. The sequence goes on from JAJONR010015074.1 coordinate 5,502, forward strand.
TAATCTCTTGAAATTATCAGTAAATTTTTTATTTAGAAACTCAAATTATAGTATGTTACAGTTGAGCATCTGAATACGTGGTATTTTCGACTCAAATTTTGAAAAAAGTTTATACACGTGTTCTAAGTGCTCATTATGTAGATAAAATTAACCACTTAAGATATGTGATCATCTCCTTTAATTATATACACTAGCCTCGTAAAACTCGGCCAAGTATGTGTAATTAAAGGAGTGTTATTTCACTTCAAATTAAAAGAAAATAATCGTGGAAATTCATTTTTTGGTAGAAATGAATATATAAATTTATCTATTTATTTGGTTTTTTATCGGGTGTCCGATACCCACATTGGAGTCAGATTAAATATGGATTCGCACTAGAAAGTCTCACATTAGGGGTAAAACACTCCCTAACAAAGACAACTCCGTATCCAGGAGAATTTAAACCCGAGACCTCTGGTTAAAGATGACGGAATATTTATCACTCCACCACAATCCTGGTTGGTATATAAGTTTTATCATGTAGCAATGACCACACAATAATCTTTTTCTTTTTTAATGATCTTGGTAATGATATTCATTATATCCCATAAATTGTTTCAACTATATGATAATTTGGCGTCTCATTTTAATGCTATGTCTGCAAATTGCAATCTTAGACATTCAATTTAAAGAATCAACATTTCATCAAATTGATATAAAGTCTATAGTTTTTAGCCACTTTTTTTCTTCCATAAAGTTGATCTACACATCCCAACTCTACTAGCCTATATATGGTTTTTCCTATTAATGAATTTTTTTAATAAAAAAAACGTGACTGTTGATGCGAAACATAAATTTAACTAAATTTTTTTGTTATTATACTTTGATACGTAATAATAAATCGTATTAAAATTTTACTAGTTAATAAAGGTAAATCGATATAACACACTTTTATAACAATAAGGATATGATTGGAGCTTTCGGGTGCTCCGATATCGAAATCAAGGGTGGACCCACATTGGAGCTTCCGGATGCTCGAGCACCCATTAATCTCGTGTCGAACTATATATATTTATATAGAAATTTTAATGAATGATATAAAATTAAACAGTGAGCACCTAGGCAACAAATAGTTGATTGATGCAGTGGTCGTTCTTAGGTGCTCAAAGTTGTATGTTGCATCTGCTGTGGAGGCACCCACAACACGTTCAAGTAAAGAAATATTGAAAAACAAGTGTGTAAAACAATTACAGTACAGGAGTAACAATAACAAATAGTATGATAACTGAAGTAAAAGAAGCAGCATATAATATTATAATCAAAGAAATAAGATACTAAGTGAATAATAATAATAATAATAATACTAGAAAGTGAACTAAACAAACGCTCAATCATCTACTAACCTTCGATCTTAATCCTCTCTTCTTATTTAGAATCATATTATCAATAAGTTTGCATGTTTAATTACCTTTCTCCACGATTTTATTTGACTATCTCTATCTCGACACCTCTCCTAATAATAAAATATAAAGTAATATAATTTGACGTAGATATCGAAATATTGAAATATAAATACTTCAGATCGGATATATAAACAATCATAATGTGAACACAAAAAAAGTGGAGGATCTTCAACTTTTGAAAATGAAATGAAGCAAAATCTATATATGATAATTACTAGCACATAATTTTATTGAATGAGCCAAACCCAGCCGACCTTTTTTTTATTCATGTTGCTACTAGACCTTCTACTTTCTAGTACCTAATTATTTTGTAATAATCATTACAAATTTCAAATAATAAAAAATTATAAACTAAAAATATATTTTTTTAATTTTTAATAAAATATTATCATCAATGTCTGAATTCAGAAATGGATAAAGTGGGACCTAGTTGGGCAAATAGCTACCTGGCTATTTATTGTAGGTCCTACAAGTTGGCCTGTTAGTAAGTGGATAACTACCTAATCCAACCAACACAGGTAAGAGAAAAACAACTGATTCTGGTATAGTGGTAGGACTGTTTTACTTTTAATTAGAGTTTCGAGTTTGAATTCTGAATGTGGGAAAATTTTTGTTAGGAGCGACAATCTCAAATGGGACCTGCAGTGCGCAATTTCAATTTAATCGGAGCTCCAATACAAGTTTCAGACATAGAATGGAAAAAAAAGAATAATTTAATAGTTGAAATAGAAAAAAAAATTAAAAAACAAGTTAAGTTCGATAACACATCTAAAATATCATTTTTTTAATGAATTTTCTATTTGTACGATCAGATATTTATACTTTCTGCTTGAGCTATCATTAATTATTTATCAAAATACACTTTAAAACTGACTAGCTGAATTTAAACAATACTTTCTTTTGATACATATTTATTACTTAATCATGATTGTTAAGTGATACTTTCTTTTGTTCCAATATATCTCATGTCTTACGTTCTTTTTAGTTTGTTTCGAGCGTCGCGCTGATTATGAAATTTAACCCAATATCTTACGGCACAAGCTGACGACAACTATGAATTACTTATGTCCATGTTCTTGAAGGCACTTCTCTCTTTCAAAAGAATTCACAAATTAAGAACGTCTTTTTTCTACATCTAGCTAATAACTTTTTAACTATTATTTTTCATATGACATATTTCAAAACATAAAATTTAAGCATATTTAATCATTACACATATTTTTAATTTAATATTATAAAATATAAAAAAAAACTTTATGCTAAATTTTTTAAAAAAAAAAAAAAAAAAAAAAACTTATTCAAATTTCTTACATATACTAAATAGCCTATAAAACTAAATAAAATATTTTAAAAATTATAATTTCGAAATAATTTAATCCACGGACGATAATATAATTAGATGACGTGTTTGTGAAGGAAAATTATGGGTCAACAAAAACGTGCAGTGAGCTGTTACGTGATATATTCTAATTTTATCCGACCAAAACTGGACACTGCCACGTGGCCATTCTGTAAACGACACGTGGCTACATGTAAATGTGGGCTTCTCCTGCCTCCATGGAAATAGTACAAATATTTTTTTGAGAAATAAAAAATACAATTAAACACAATAATTAACAATTTAGGCATATAAAAGATTTTGACTAAAAATAAAATGAATTGACTCTTAAAATTTTAATTCTATCATATAAATTAGGACAGAGGAACTACCTAATAAATAAACAATTGTGCAATGTGAATTAAGATGTAAGATTGAATTTCTCTAAGCTAAAGTATTAGAACATTAAAATCGAAAAGACTGAAGAAATTTATATACTTTTAGTACAATGCTTGTAAATGAAAGAATTAATGTGCCCTCCAACAAAAAGATAATGTTATATACCTTTTTATTGCTAAGGGACGATTGACCTTGATCTCATGATATTATCTGAAGATTGAAAAATGGAATAACTTTGATCTAATCTATTTCTTATATCTGATATCGCGCCTTAAAAGATAAACGGGTTATTGTCATAATATCGACTAGTAATGAAAACACACCAAACAAGACCGCTTCTCACCAATTAAACTGAATTTAATAATATTTTTTAAAGCGAATCTGATGATCGAAACAAATATTAGAAACTGACCCAATTTATTTACTCTTTTTATCCTTATTTATATGGTATTTTTCATTTTTGAAATTTAAATTATGTGTGAATTTTTAATTTTAAATATTATTTAAATTAACTTTTAAGAAGCGTATCATATATATTATAGGACGAGGGAATATAATTTTTTGGTCAAAGAGATGTACAAATTTTTCAACTAGATAGCTGTTTACTTAACTTTTTTTTCCTAAATAAATAAAAAGGCAGAGTAATTAAAGTAACCAATTTTAGGTAGGGATGATAAACTTCTTTCATTCTATTATTGTCTCTGTTGAATTATATTTATTTTGAATAAATGAAATGACCTAGTCTATATTGGAGTCATAATTTTGGTTTTAATTTTTCTAGATATATTAGAAATTTTTTGTCTTGCTTTCTAGATTGACAACGATAATTTATTTTAAGTGAACTAAGAAAATTCTTTTTTTTTTATAATTTTTAAAACACAAGTTATCTGAATAATATAAATACCTAAATTATAATTGTGTTATTTCGATCATTCAATTCACGATTTTAATATTTATCGAAATAATATTAAAAAATCTTTTTGATGATTATAAAAATAGAGTGTCACTAAAATATAAAATGTCTAATATATATATTCTATATGATATCAAATCTATTATTCTACAATAATAGCACATTAAAGTCAAAATTTACTGCCAAAGTTAGAACAAATCTTTATAATTGTCAAAAAGTTAACAAATTGACCTTATCCAACTTGGCATCACCTATATTAGGTGCCTAATTACTTAAATTGATGATAAATTTTCTAAGAAAAAAAAGCTTCAAATGGTTCAAAATTGGAATAATGTTTGAAAAAAAAATCTAATACTTTCCACACACAAAAAACATTATCGAAAATTATAGGGGATCTATCGAGATTCAACGATGAATAATCGTCTAAAAGAAAAATTATTTGATTCATATGCCTACTTTACCTACTTGATGAAAGATAATATTGTTAATGCATTGGTGAGAAGTAACAAACATCCCAGGTAAAATTGTCTGATATTTACACTAGTGATGATAACAACCTATTAAGTACCTATAAAATTAATCGAAGTGAATACAAACTAATTTAAATATCATGATTACTGTACCAAAAAACACACCCAAATTTCAAATTGTTCCCACCCCCACCCCCACATGGCCAATTTACAACTTTTATTTTTCTCTGTTTGGTAAACCACACAATTTTAATTATAACATTTACACAACCAACTACCATAATCTAATAATGCCTTTTGCCAACTCACTTATATAAACTTATATGGACATAATGTTAGTATCAAAATAATTAATGCATTATATTTCTTTTTTAGATAAAGTTTAACGGATTAAATTTCACTTGCTGAATTTTATTTATTGTAACGGCAAAATTATTAACTTTATCCATTTTACAATAAGTCATAAAGTCAATAATTTGTCACGTTAGAATAATTGAATTTTATCTATTATAACAGTAAAATTGTTAAAACTCTATGTACTCCCAAGTCCTAATATAGAACAAATCCAATGGATAAACTTCAGTTATTTTTATACATATTAATTTTCTTTTCCTCATTTTCTTAAATTCTCTATAAAACTAATAAGGTATATAATATATATACACACCTTTTCCAAGAAAAGAAAAAAACAAATAAGTGAAAAAAAATAAGTCAAGATTTCACTAATTAATAGTCAAAACTTCTAGATAGTCACAATTTTCTCGGTTCACTTTTACTTATTTAGTATATTAGTTTTTATTTTTACTTGTCATTTTTATCATATCAAAACCAAAATATTTTTTTCTTGTAGTTTATCCTCAACGTTAATTACTCATTCCCCAAATTATTTTTAAGACATAAAATTATTAATCAATTAATATAAGTATTACAATAATATATTCATATTAATTATCATTTTGTGTATAATTCAAATTGAACAAAAAAAAAATGAAAATAAATAATTATTAGCGTAATTTAAAGTTTCACTTTTCTTAAAATAGAGAGTGGAAAGAATAATGTATATATTAATGAACTTTAAATATTGTACATTTCTAATTTGTAAGGTAGTAATTCTTCCACGAAAAACATCAATCCTATTTTCATCATCGATTATGATAGAATTATAAGTATTTTTTTTATTTTTAACAAAAGATTTTGAGTTTGAGCTTTAAAAACATAGTCATTTTTAGAAGAGAGTGATTTGTTTCCAAAAGGAGACTTCATAACACAAAATATAATTTAATCGAAGTTGGTGACGAATATTAAACACTAAATGAGAAATCAAAAGTAAAATATAAGCAATTTTATTTAAATATTAGGGTGGGTTTTTGGCTATTAAACACGTGAACTATAATATTTTCTTCGTCTCATAATCGGTATTATATCAACCAAATTAATTTGATCTAAAATAAATATCGATTTAACTATTAGCATAAATTAAAGTTGCAAATATTAAATATTCTATTTAATTCTAATGTATATCCAAATGAAAGTCTAATCTATATTGTAGGTTTTTTGCTATTGATACATGAGATAAATAATATTTCCTCATGCTCAAAATAGGTGTTATTTTAGCCAAATTAATTTGGTCCAAATTAAGTATATCGTCTTAAAAATCAGGTTAACAATAAGTGTCGTTTTAACCAAATTAATTTGATCCGAAAAAGCATTGTTTTAAAAATCAATAATGTAATAATATTTTTTTAAAAAAAATTATAATAAAAAAAACTCTTATAATTTGCGTACTTAAATGATTCTTTTAAAAGATTGTGTCAAAATCTTAAAAAATAATTATTTTGGATCTAAGGTAGTAAATTTTCCTAACGGTTATGTGCATTTATAAATAATAACATATAGCACACAAAATAATTCCATTCAGCGACAGTGCATTTATAAATAATAACATGTTAAAGAATAATTCGATAAGTAGGAGTTGAAGAGGGCATAACATACGTAAATTTTATCTCAGCTATCTTATAGAAATAGAAAAAGTTATTTTCAAAAGGATAGAGTGTTTCCGATCTTACCTTTAATACGTAGAGATAAGAACACTATTTCGAAAAGTTAAAATATAGGCAAACCGTATGCCTATTTTTTGTGTTATAGATAGTATTATTTAATTCCGATGACAGAAAAGAAAGTAATTAAAACTTTTTTTTACTTTTTTCTCTTTACATTTTTTTTCCTCATACTCTGTATGTTTAAAAATTTGTGGCACATTTTGAATCTCGAGAATTAAACAGTTTAGTTTTAATCGTAAATTGAATATTAAATTTTGCAAAATAAATTCTACATATTTAAAAAACTACTTTAAAAGTACTATTCTAAGTCATTGTAATATTTAACAAAAATATTTTAAAAATAAAATAAAAATTTACAATTACAAAAAAAAAA
>JAJONR010015397.1:0-15654 GCA_029582245.1 Solanum etuberosum
CCCCCCCCCCCCCCCCCCCAACAAACAACTCAGTTGCAATTAGTAGGAGATCTGAAGTGTATTTTCCTGCATATTACCTGTTCACTATTGCTCAGTTGCAGTTGGTGGCACACGTGGGGCAGTTGGTTTAACGGTCAATGAAGTTGGTAAGAACTTTGCAATGTCAAAACGCAAGGTGTTCTCTTTTCATTTGCCTAAGCTTTGATAAGTAGAGTTGTTAAGTATATGTGTTGGATGGATGTAACAAATAATTGGTGAAATGTTGTCGTTGCAACTTAGTTTAAATATCAATATTATTGGAGAAAATAAAAAAGGTAACGTAACTGTGACTTGAGACCTAATCAAGTCCAATGATAGATAAAACGCTCATCTCTACATACTCGTTTTTTAAACACCATTCACAGTTTAATTCTTGAGTGTTTAGAAGTGTTTTGAGAGGGTGTGTTTGGTACGAAGAAAAGCGTGGAAGGAAAATATTTTGAACGAAAGTTCTATAACTCGTACACTGCATTAAAACGTCCGATCCATATGCAGTGGTATATCATTAGATGGTTTGATTTTGGGATGTATAATATCAAGAAGCGTATGTATGGCATAAAATTCAAAATTTCCCCATGGAATCAAGACTAAACAGAACTATTAATAAATCAAATCAACACCAGGTGGTCATCATAACAACATTAGCACAATTATTGTAGTACAACACATCTATTCAGAAAATGGAGTATGACAAAAGTACGAACATTTGTTTCCTACCAGAGGCGGATTCAGAGTTTTAAGTTTATGAGTTCGGAATATGTTTTTATACATATTTAACCCGTAACTTCGACCGCCTGCCAATTCTAGGTCTATTCAACTAGAAGTCCATGCAAATTCTGAATGAAACTATCAATATAGTTACTCATGAAACCAGGACTTGAAAGAACTTCCTTCCATTTTCTATGATTCTCTTTCACTAAACAACCAACTTGGCTATCTTTATCCATGACACATTTCACAGTGTTGCACAAACTCTCCTTTGAAAACCAACCAGTTTCATCCTTCTTCACTTCAACACCAACCTTAAGATCTTGTTCCATCAGCCTAGCACTTAAAGTTTGATCATTAGCACTTGGCAAAAGTACTAATTGACAATCAGACAATGCTAAAGATTCCCACATTGATCCATAACCACAGTGTGACACAAAACAACCAACTGATTTGTGAGTTAAAATCTTCAATTGAGGCACCCAACAATCAAGAATCAATCCTTTTTCTTGAACCCTTTCTTTGAATCCCTCAGGCAAGGCTTCTTCTACTGACTTTGTTCCTTCAGGTGGCTTAACAACTAACAGAAATGGCAGACCTGTTAGTTCAAGGCCTAAAACAAGTTCTTGGAACTGTTTCTTTTCAAGAATCAATTGGCTTCCAAATGCACAGAACACTACTGATCCTGGTTCGAATTTCTCGAGCCAATTCGATAATCCATGTTCTTCTAAAGGCCCCTTTTCAGGATCAGGAAGAACAGGTCCAGTGTAAAGGACTGGTTTTTTAAATTGTGTTGCTATATAGTCACCAAATGTTCCTTCAATCTCTCGACATGTTTTCAAAGCTATTGCATCGCATAGTGTCATTCCCTTCGACAATCGTTCATATATTGTCACTCCCTTGCCATATTCTTGAAACAGAAACGATAACAACTTAGCTTCGTGTTCGTGCAACACCACAGTAGCAGAAGGGTAACCTGGAGATCCACCAATTGAGCACACTTTTAGAGAGCATAATAAAGTTGCAAATTTGGTAGCATATCATGACTCTATATGATGCATAATATTGGTGCTAAAGATACAAGTTTGACAGTTCCCTCTTCGTTTGTTTCCAACAAGCTGGAAGCAGTTGCGTGGTCAGGTTCTTATATAAAGGGTTCAAAAAATAGCTGAAATTCAAACTTGTGACCTAAAACAACTTTTGGAATCCCGTTAACTCATTATCATACAAAAAAAATTTCTGTTGTCAAGGGATTCATGTTGTTTAACAACTACAAGAAATGGTAGGTCAGTTAGTCAAGGCCTAAGACAAGTTCTTAAAACTGCCTCTTTTCAAGTTTCAATTACCTCCCAAATGTACAGAACACTACTGATCATGGCTCGACTTTCTCGAGCCAACTCAATAATCGATGTTCTTCTAAAGGCCCCTTTTCAGGCTCAGGAAGAACAGGTCCTGTGTAAAGGACTGACTTTTCAAATTGTGTTTCTATGTAGTCACCAAAGATTAATTCACTTTGTATCTGTTGTTGTATCAATGATACAAAGCGAATTTTCAGAAACTGTTGACAAACCCGAGCTGCATTAGTAATTATCCTAATTATCACTATATTTGTTAATTACGCCTCAAACTATAGCTATTTTTGAAAATTCTCCGAAAAAAAAAAGAGGGAGGAGGGCAGAAGGATAACCTGGTGGTGACCTAACTTTTTCAGCTGCAGTTGATGCCATAAAAACACTCTTTTCCGGTGATCGAATCAATGAATAAGCTGATGTAGCAGGGCAAACAATTTTATAACATAAAGTCTTGATACCCCCAATTTCTGTTGCTATTTCAGGAACCCAATGAGCAAAATCAAAGAAAACGAAATGGGGTTTTAGATTTCGAAGAAAAGATTTGATTTCATCATACAATTCATCCATAGCTGTTGCTAGTAGAGTTTCCAAAGATCTAGGCACATCAGCTGTAGTTTCAGCTCCATATGGAAGGCCATGGAAATGAGGGATTTTGAGTGTGTGGAAAGTGATGAGATTAGGGTAAAGATTGAAATTTTGAAGTTTGATTTCAGCATTTTTGGGTAACAAGAATGAGATTCTGTGACCCTTTTTAGCAAGTTCATTGGAGAGGCTGAGATATGGGATTAAATGGCCAAAAGCAAGCCATGGGAACATGACTATTTGGAGCTTTGAGTGTATGGAATCTGCCATTTTTTTTTTGGCCTTGGGCATCTTCAACCCTACCCTCTATTTAACTCTCCAGTTTTCTATTTTTACAACCCTAAGTTTTCTATTTTTACAACCAACTTCAACCCAATTCTTTATTTTACTCTCTACAAAAATAATCTTCTCCTCTCTCCTCGATATTATATTATTATTTTTCTGTTAAATCTTTTCTTTCTTTTTTCCAAATAATCACCCTATATAACTTACATGTAATATAAAATGTTATTTTATTTCAAATTCTTTATATAATATAGATTTATATTTTATTCTAAATTTCTAAAGAACAACTACGAATAATTGAAAAAAGAAATCAACAAGCACAACCGCAATCACAACTTCTCTGGATCATACATTAATTTTTTTTCCGAATATTGTTAAATTTAGAAAGGACCTACCGGATCATTAAATTATTATTGTGATTTTAAAAATAATTGTGTCATGTATTGTGTTGTATTGTTATCTTGTATTTAAGCCTAATATGTTATGTGTTGTATTTTTTATTTTATCATTAAATTTTTGTGCATTCTTCATAGTAAAAATTAATAATAATATCAAATTATATTCACTTAAAGTGACGAAAATTTTAAAAAAATATTTGAAATATTATTTATTCGGGATGAAAGTAATATATATTAAATAATATATTTTTTAAAAATGTTATACTACATTAAAGAAAAATATGAATATTAGAGATTTAATTGATATCCTTATATGAAAATAATATGTTAATTACAAAATAATAGAAATAATAATACAATATTCAAAAAGTGAAATAGAGAGTATAAATAGTAATTCTCCAAATTTGGAGAACTACTATTCAACTCTCTATAATTGGAGGAGTCGATATCTCTATAATTCTCCAAATAGTAATACAATATTTACATATTTAGTTTGCTAAGTTAATATTTTTAATGATAAATTGAGTTGAGTGATTTTATTGATATAAAATAAAGTTCAATGACTTTATTAGATAAATTCTCAAAGTTGAGTGATCTTTTGAGATATTAACTCATAATTGGAGAGTAGAGGGTAAAATAGAGAGTGTTTGGAGAGGGCATTCTCTATTTTACCCTCTAAGTATAGAGAATAGAGAGTAAAATAGAGTAAGGTTGGAGATGGTCTTAGATGAGACAATATTTTTGAAAAGCCCGAGCAATATGTGTTAGGTGAATGAAGACTATCATGCATGTTTAATACTAAAATGACCGACTCGAATTATCTTGCTGAGTAATAAAAGATTCTTAAATACATTGTTTATATGTCTTGCTGAGTAATAAAAGATTCTTAAATACATTGTTTATATGAACAAACAAACAAACTTTACATAATTAGCTTAATGTAAAAAGAGATTACCTATTTAATGTCAATAGATTTATGACATCCCTGTATTGAGTTGTCAAATGAGTCATGTTCAGAAAGTCCAAGCTTATACGAATTGACTCACATGTAGAGACGAGACCAAAATTTAAAGTTTACGAATTTTGAATTTTGCAATTAAAACCCATAGCTCATTTTAATTATTGGATTTGTAATTAATGTTTATACATATTTAATATATTTTCTAATACAAAGACGAGAAATAAGCAAAAAATTGAGTTTGTCTGGTTCCTTTCTGGTAATGTAGCTCAGCTCTGCCCACACGATGCCCCAATAAAGTCCAAATGACATGAACCATCAAAGTTGAATAAATAAAAATATGGAGAAACTCTGTATGGTGGTTATAATTATTGTCTCCACATAAATGCAATTAATCAAAAGCTATAGATGTATGAAAAAGGTGGATCTATTGATCGGTCATGTCATATAGGCTCGAATTGGACATCTAATTGCTTCGAATAGGATAGTTCGGTGCACAAAGCATCCCGCTAACGCGAGTTTGGGGGAAGAATGCACCACAAAATATGTGATGTAGACAGTCTAGTCTACCTAATACAAGCATTAATAACTGCTTTCACAGCTTGAATCCGTAACTTATATATAGATCACGAAAAACTGTTATTCTTTTAATGACTTTCGCATCAAGTGTAGTCAAATACTTAAATATGTTGGAAAACTATTGATAATGCCAAAATAAGAACTGGTAGGTCAAGGGATTCATGTGGTTTAACAACTACAAGAAATGGTAGGTCAGTTAGTTCAAGGCCTAAGACAGGTTCTTAAAACTGCCTCTTTACAAGTTTCAATTGGCTCCCAAATGTACAGAATACTACTGATCCTGGCTCGAATTTCTCGAGCCAACTCGATAATTGATGTTCTTCTAAAGGCCTCTTTTCAGGCTCAGGAAGAAAAGGTCCTGTGTAAAGGACTGGTTGCTATGTAGTCACAACAATTTGCGGATTTTTAGAAACTTTTGTATCACTGATACAGAGCGAGTTATCCAAATTATCACTATGATTGTTAATTAAACCTCAAACTATAGCTATTTTTGAAAATTATCCGAACAAAAAAGACAGGGAGGGGGCAGAAGGATAACCTGGTGGTGGCCTAACTTTTTCAGCTGCAGTTGATGCCATGAAAACACTCTTTTCCGGTGATCGAATCAATGAAATAGCTGATGTAGCAGGGGAAGTAAGTTTATAACTAAGAGTCTTGATACCCCCAATTTCTGTTGCTATTTCAGTAACCCAATGAGCAAAATCAAAGAAAACGAAATGGGGTTTTAGGTTTTGAAGAAAAGATTTGATTTCATCATACAATTCATCCATAGCTGCTGCTAGTAAACTTTCCAAAGATGTAGGAACATCAGCTGTAGTTTCAGCTCCATATGGAAGGCCATGGATATGAGGGATTTTGAGTGTGTGGAAAGTGATGAGATTAGGGTAAAGATTGAGATTTTGAAGTTTGATTTGAGCATTTTTGGGTAACAAGAATGAGATTTTGTGACCCTTTTTAGCAAGTTCATTAGAAAGGTTGAGAAATGGGATTATATGGCCTAATGCAAGCCATGGGAACATGACTATTTGGAGCTTTGAGTCTATGGACTCTGCCATTTTTTTGGGCATCATTTTGTTTGGTTAGTGATGGACTAGTTATAAACTCTTTGTTCGACACGGATACAATAAAATATTATTTTTTTTATGACAAGGGAAACCTGCAGTTACTACTCTTTGGGTGCACACAATAGCTCGCAAATCACATAGGAGAGGTAACTCGCACTAGGCAAGCCCGGTGTAATGAGACCCAGAAGGCAAACCCCTATTTGGGTGCACTCAATAGCTCGCAAATCACATAGCAGAGGTAACCCGCACTAGACAAGTCCGGTGCGACGAGATCCAGAAGGCAAATTCCTTTCTTTCGCTGGCAAGGGGTTTCAAACTTGAGACCTCTAACATGGAAGTCCCAAACCCAAACCAGTGAGCCACCCCGAAGGGTGATGCGATAATAGTTTTTGAAAGAGCTTGAGTAATATATATGTAAGTTGAAGACTATTATGTTTGTTTAATAAGAAAATGATCCGCTCAAATTATCTTGCAGAGTAATAAAAGATTTTAAAATATATTGTTTATATAAACGAACAGACAAACTTTACACACTTAGCTTAATGTAAAAAAGATTATCTATACAATGTCATAAATTTGTGACATTCATGTATTGAGTTGTTAAATGAGTCATGTTAAGAAAATCTAAACTTATACGAATTGGCTCACATCACATGCAGAGATGAAATCACAATTTTTAGTTTACACGTTTTGAATTTACTGTCAAAATCTATAACTTATTTTAATTATTGAATTTATAATTAACATTTATACATGTTTAGTATATTTTCTAATTTCTAGTATAAAATACAAGAAATAAGCAAAAACTTTCGAGTTTGGCTGAATTCTTTTTGTTAATGTAGCTCTGCTTTGTGCATAGGGTACCCTAATAAAGTCCCAATTTAAGACTTAAAGCCAACATGAATGACATGAACCAAACAAATCAAAATATGGAGAAACTCTTTGTGGTAGTTCTTACTTAAGTATAACTATTGCCTCCACATAAATGCAATTAAGCAAAACCTATAATGAAATTTGATAATTCGGTGCACAAAGCATTCTGTTAATGTGAGTTCAGGGAAAGATTGCACCACAAGAAGTGTGATATACACAATCTAGTACCTTATGCAAGTATTAATAACTACTTTCACAATTTTTAATTTTTTTATGACAAGGAAAACCTACAACCGCTATTATTTGGATGCGCACAAGGTAAAACCCCCGCTCCTATGCAATAACTTCCAGACCACATAGGAGAGGTAACTCGCACCAGGCAAGCCTGGTACGACGAGCTCGACTCAGAAGGCAAACTCCTTGCTTTCGCTGGCAAGAGGTTTCGAACTTGAACCTCCAATATGAAAGTTTCAAATCCAAACCACTAGGCCACCCCGAAATTTAAATTTGTAACCTATATATAAAGCATACTAAACCAATATGAGGGGAACCTATTATAAATCACAATTTAAATCCGTAAGCTATAAAAATTATCAACTTGAAGCATAAGTACATAAAAAAATTTGTTCACTCAAAATTTTATTGTGTATCACATAAATTTTAAAAAATGGAGTAACATATATATTGGGCCGGTTCCAAGCTGTGTCGAGCGGTCATTTTAAGATATTCAGCCGTCTGTTGGAGTGATTTCATTAGGGTTCTTCTTCGTTTAACATCGGTGAGTTCTCTCCGATGAATCCTCTTGTTTTCGTTTTTATAGTTTGATTTGAGTTCTCTTTTTGTGTTTGGTGTTGCTTGTCTCTTCCCCAATTTGGAAATTGATGTGCGATTCTAGCGTGTTAGATGCATATGTTCCTCCTAATTGAGATTCGTTCACCTGTAATGTGTGAATTCGGTTTGGTTTTTGGTGCTTTCTGGTTTCTCCGGTAGCTGATTCGGTATAGTAAGGTTTAGTGGTTTACTGTCTGAAAAAAATTAAACTTTTGTGGTGAGAATTGGTGGTGGGTGTAGCTGTTGTATGTGCTGCTGCGGCGGCGGTTTTCTTAGTGTGCTCAGAGATGAAGAAGAGCAACTAAAACTTGAAAACTATGGAGTAAACCCTAACAGTAGAACTATAATATCTGCTGATTGCTTGTTTCTTAAAAGAAAAATGTAATCTTTAGCATTGTTTAGTTGAAATAATATTCACTGACAAACAAGGTACCTCTTCATTTTTAATCAGAGGTCTCAAGTTCGAGCCTTGAGTATAAGGTGACCCTTTTTCCCGAGTAAAGTAATGACTTTTGAGGATGGGTATGTTAGCATGTGAAGAGCTTTCGCCCGCTAGCTGTTTGCGAAAATGCTAAAATGAACCGGACTCTTTCTATATACTACAATGATTGTACATCTTTGTGATTGTTTACTATAATGCTGGTGTTGTTTTGTTATTTTGTGTGTGTTCTTGTATATGGTCATAGGAGAGAAATTCTCAAACGTGTTTTTGTGCATGTTTGGATATATGATCCGCATGTTTTGGAATTAAAAACGATAATTGACTAAGCAGTAAAGTCTCTCTGGCCATCAACGCCTCTAAGCAGCTTTATTTGTATTTGCATAATATTGATGCCATGCGAGCTAAACCTAGTATTTAAGTGGTGAAGGGTAAAAGGTGTGTCTGTTATGCCGAATTCCAAAGGTTTATGGTAGGTCCTAAGGGCTGGCATTAGACAGATTTTGCTGTGAGGGTTCATGTATTCGACCTTAACTTGTTTGGGACAGAGGCATAGTTGTTAGTTGTTATTGGTGTTGTATCAACACTCGAGTAGCTCCTCGAGCCACTGCCAGCCTAGTGCCTACCCAACCTAAACCATTGAGAACGACCATCTCCAAACTGAAGATTCTTTATAAGTGTAAATTTATCTGTGATAATTGTTAGTTTTCACCCATTTAGCTCTATATATTTGGAAAACTAAAACTTCATTCTCTTTTCAGTTGTCTCTACCAAATAAGCTAATGGGTGACAAGAAGAAGGCTGGCGCTCTATTCGTGAGGCTTGTTTCAACTGCTGGAACTGGATTTTTCTATGTGAAGAAGAAGACTAAAACACTTGTAACAAATCAGACGAAGCTTGAATTTAGAAAGTTTGATCCTCGTGTGAATTGTCATGTTTTGTTCAAGGAAGAAAAGATGAAGTGATGCAAACGCCAAACTTGCGTGAAATCCTCTTTCAAGTGTTGGTGTTAGTGTTGGCTTTCATTTTTGCAGCAGCCAGTAGTGAAATTAGACAATAGGACCTTTGGCTCACTTGTGCTACAACAATAAGGGTTGTTTGTTTAGTTTTATTTATTCAATTCCTTGAATTCGTTCGTGATCATGTTGAATGAAACATAGTTATAAAATATTTGATTTCATCATACAATTCATCCTTAGATGTTGCTACTAAACAATAAACACAGAATATGTTGGAAAACTATTGATAATGCCAAGGTAATTCTTCATTTCACAGCTCAACTCTGCTAATTGTGTCTAATAAATACTGGAAGGAGGAGCATTTAAACTAATACTCACTGTTACAAAAGGATCTTAAAGTTTCATACTTAATGTTTAAACAACAATTATACAATGCCTTTGATTAAATACATAGGCAGACGGTTACAAAGGCTCTTGTGACTAAAGCTGATCAAGTATAAGACATCATCTTGGACGTTTAGCGCCAAGGGGAAAGGATACTCGTTGAGGAGTACCTTGAGGTACGTCTGTCTTTTCATGAGAAAGACTTGGATTTTTGCTTGGAGCTGGGTTGGGATCAGCACTTTCTTCGTCCTCCTCTGTTTCTTCTGGTTGGCTAGTTTGTTTCTTTGCAATAGCTAGCTGATAGTTAGGGTTGATCAATGTATCTTGTTCAGGAGGGAGTGGTACTCCAGACCCAGCAATTGATTTCGGCAATGGAATCTTGTTTCTGTTCCTAGCCAACTCCAGTAGGACCTGATAAACAAGAGAATATTATAATTTCTGAAATGCAGAAAAGTAATAATTTGAGCAGGGGAGACAAGTGAGATTGCTCCAGTAGATAGAGCACTTCCTTTCCAACCAAAAGATCAAGAGTTCAAGTCACGAAAAGCAGTTTCCGAAAGGACTCCAAGGCAATTGTTTTCATTTTTTGGGGGGTGGGTGAGGGGGTTTTGGTCTGCCATATCCGGAAGAAAAAACATACACACATGCAATGGGCAGTACTAACTGGATTTAGTTGGAGCTAGATGGTCAGTTGAACTCCATGAACAACCAAGTGCATGCTAGTTGATGATTAAATCAAATTTTCAATTCATCAAGGTGTCAGAAGGTGTCACATGTTAGATGAAGCTAGCTCTGTGTAATGGATCCATATTTACTGAAGAAGTTACAGATGATTTTAGTACTGCAGTAAAAGATGAAACAGAAAAGGGAAGTTCCAGACTGCTAAAACTTTAGCTAAGAAAATAAAGATACAAGTTCTTCAATGCCCTGCTATCTGTGGTTGCTTCTCTTTAGTCAACCAGGCTCCCACTCATCATAATCTGCTAATTTTTTACTGGGTTGTCAGCCCTAGTACTGCATCTTAATTTATATGCAGGCCCAAGTTGATCTTCATGCTCTCCAGGCCCAACCCTTGAGTAGAGTTCATAACAATACTCGCGCCCTCAGTAAGAACCTTGTCCTCAAGGTTCAAGACAGGGAATTCATACTCACCAGTTTTCTCAGCTTCATTGGGCATGGTGAATACATCACCAGAATCGAATTCACGCCAAGGAAGTCTCAAGGCACAATCTGCCACCATAGGAACATAATACACTACTGAACCTTCACTAATATAATTCATTGTTTGTAATTCTATTGGACTTTTTCTCAATGGGGCCCCACCCTAACATGATGAGTGCCTGGATCATTCTGGCAATATCAAAACTTGCACCAGTAATGGTCATTTCTTCTAGCATCACAGCGAACACATTTCTTCCTCCTCGTTTCTCAAAAGCAACAGATATATATCTTGGCATATCTTCTTCTACTAATTTCATCATTGCGAATAAGAGGGAATGAATAATCTCCATAACTCTAACGCTACCTCCACTCAAATTATCATGGTACTGAAATAATTCTTTGTCTTTCCAGTGTCTCAGTGATTTCAGAACAGTTTCGAGTATCCTAAGAGGCCCCTTTGTTCACATTTGTAGCATCATGAGCAACTTGACTAAAAATAGCTAGTGATGCACCAAAGTTCACCTAGCCAGTTATACTGTATCGCTCAAAAGAACACCCCAGCAAAACACAAGTTATAAATGAACCCGTTAATATCTGAGATAGACCGTGCCACATTACCAATCCAAGAAAAGAAACAACCTCATTGAGGATCATAATATAGTTTGTCAGATGAAAAATAGCATGTGCGGAGTCATCCAATGAACATGATGTCTGGAGGAACCTTCGACTTTCCAGGGAATACTAAGTAAAACAACAGCAACATATCTGGAGGAAGCAGATTGTTGCTAGACCAGTCGAATCCACCGAGCACTAAGAGCCACTGGTGAGCAGTAGCCTTCCATAGCCTTACATCCAATTTTTGTATGCATTGTAGGTGCCCTTTCTTTCCTTCGGACTCATTAAGGAAGAAATATGCAAATGGATACTTAAATAGACTTGGATAGTGCACAAATAGCCAGGATATGAGGATAAAATCCTTCGATGTAAAATGCGTTAATCCAACTAGGTAGTGAACTGGTATAGCATAGAGAAGAGCAGCAAGTCTGTCATTGCAAAAGCGAACACCCAACTGACTCAGCAATAGAGGGATGAACTATATTATTGCAAGCTGAACCATCCAGCTTCTATCCTCAGTAAGTTCAACAAGAACTAGCAGAAAGGATTGGAAGAGCTGATCAATTCGAATCACCTGGTTCACGTGTTTTAGCTTACTAATAATATTCAAACGAACTTGAGAAGACTCATCCATAAGCAGAGAAAGAAATATTTGGAGAAGATGTTCAACAATTGTATTCTTCCTTGAAATAAGAGTCATTCCCATCATAACCAACGAATTAGCAGATATAGCATGTTGGCAAGAGAAGTCGTGCATAGTACTGCTAGTTGCTCGTGAAATAGAGCATCTGGTATAACTAGTAAAATACAACTCTACTGTACAGCAATTGGGGCATTGGTCTTCGCAGCGAATGCTTTTTGCTGGTTGGTTTCATTCTCAATAAGAAAGCTCGGATCGAAACAGTATTCGTCAAGTTGTCGTTGCTTATTTGGTAGTGTCTATGCAGCCTTCTATTGGTGATTATTCTAGGAAATCCTATGCAGATTTTTTGAACTTGGTAACTTTATTCTAGGAAATTCTATGCAGATATTTTAACTTGGAGACTTAATTCTAGAAAATTCTATGCAGATTAAAAGTGTTTATTTTACTTTTTAACCAATCCTGTAATACTTTGAATGGTAAAAATGGTTAGTCTGCTAACATCAGAAAGTTGATCCAGAACAGCAAACTGTTAAGAACTCCAATTGCCAGAACCCATTCACTCCCTAAAAAATTTCCTGTAGAACCTTCAGCATCTTCTGTTGTGCATAAGGCTGAAAATTTCTACACCACTACCCCAGCATTCAGCCACCAATACCTCCTGTTCAACTTTTCAAAGTCACGGTAATAAACCGCATATGATAGCACCAGACTATGACCTATTTTTTTTTATTTTTTTTTGAAATAGGTAACTTTCCAAACTATGACCTATTAGTTTGATACCTTTTCACCGTTTTCAGTAATAACTTAAAATATATAATTATGCCGAATGACAACCGAAGTTCTGAAACACGTTACAAGAGAACAATATAAGACTACAAGACAAAAAATTTAGTTACATCATATAATTCTTTGATTCAGAGAGTCTCCATTTTACTTATCTTTCTTAGACAAGAGAGGGCTAAAGGTTATCAGTTTCACCATACACCTAAAAGGTCTCTAAGAAAGATATGAGTTCATTCTTGGAAGAATGAAATACCAGCACAACAATGAAGGATTTAATAAGACTTGGTACCTCACGTGGCGGGGGTTGTGAGAAGCTGAAATTAACTTTTGACTGAATGGCAAGCTTGATGTCATCAGAGTCAATGGAAGCCTTCCCTGCATGCTCTGAGTAGACTTGAGCATCCGTCAGTACATCAACAACATAGCGATACCACAGTTCCAAAAATTGATGCACAACTCGAGGCTCGTAGTCATCAACACCCATTGATTTTAGCAACGTTTTGACAATCTTTGCATCCCTTGGCAAGTCCTCTTCTCCACCTTCAGCCATTTCTTTCAAGGTTCAACCTAAAAAGAAACATTAACCATCAGCATCATTTCATACACGTCAGTAGTGTCAATATAGAGTTGCAGAAACCAGATAGAGATGGAGATGTGATGCACTACTAGTTGTTATCAGGAAATTGTAAAACATAATAGTAAATATTCTGAAAAGCATCAGACTGAAAGCTTAAGTAGAAAGACATTCGTCAAACAGCTATTCTCCATATACGCAAAAGAGCAATCCAGAAATATTTAGAGGTACAAAGTAAGAACACTATGAAAAGGAAAAAATAAAAATAAACTAAAAAGATAAAAAAAATACCCAAATTCCATCTGTCTAATTGAATCCTGTTGAGGTCAAACAAACATTCAAACACAGCTTAATACCAAAAAGTACATTAAACGGAATTAATTAGGGGTGATAATGGAACCATAATAGTTTTGAAATTTATGAGATGGAGGAGCACAACAACATTGGACACCCTTAAATTTCAGATATATAACCATTGCGGGAGAGCTAGGGAATGAAAAGCAGAGACAAGTATTACTATTATTTCCTAGTTTCAAAAAAGGAAGCAGTGACAAGAATTATAACACACATTCCTTCCAAACTATCATATGCATTTCCCTTGCCAATAACACAGGAAAGGAGCAATCTTTTCACCTTCCTCAGCTTCTTATTACTAACTAATTTTAAGACCATCTATAAACTTTCACTTCACGAAGAAATAGAAAATAAAACACCACAAGAAAGGGAACCGGGACAAGAAAAAGAAACACCAAGAGTCCATATCAGCAAGCAAACGAATAAAGGTGCTACCTTAAGTCGGCCAATTTCAACTCCACCAATTCAATTATTAGAATGACATAAAAATACTTAATAAAGTTATGACTTCCACCCCATATTTAGAGACCGAATAGCACATCATGACAGGTAACAGGAGTCCATATCAGCAAGCAAACGAATAAAACTGCTAGTTTAAGTCAAACCAATTTCAACTCCACAAATTCGATTATTAGAATGACATAGTAAAAACACTTTAAAAAAAATAACTTTCACCCAATACTTAGAGGCCAAATAGTACATCATCACAGGGTTATTTTGAGCAATTTTATCACATCTGAAGCAATTAACAATCTTAATGAAGCTATAGAACTCAAAAAACAGCAAATTACACCCAATTACCATAAAAATGGGGAAGTCTTGAACCTTTTAACCCTGCTTCAAGTTCAAAAAGTTTTGACCTTGAAGGTTTGTCCATGAAGCTAGTGCGGATCAAAAGTTCAAGACCATCAACCTCCACACAAGGCCGGCTCAACCCTAACTCAAAATTACAAATCCCCCAAATTCAATACGAAAAGGGAAGCTCAAATACGAAAACATACCGAAGATGCACCACAATTCGAGCAAGAGGCAAGATTAAACGAAGAACCAAAAGCACTGAGCAGACCAAAGATGGAGGAGATACATACATAAAATCTGATGAAGGCTGAGAAGTACCGTATTAAGCAATAACATAAAATACCCTAAGTAGAATATATATAAAAAAAATTATGTATAAATATTGTTACTATTGATTAAAATTTTCTTAATAGTTTTGTTGCTAATCATTTATGAATTACTAGTAAAATTATCTGCGCCTCGCGCAGAAATTTAATATCACGAAATTTATAAAATAATACTTAAAACCTATCAGTCATTTAAATTAAAACACTATATTATCTTACCCATAAGATTACGTAGTATCGAACATTAATAATGTAAAGGAAAATGATAATTATAACATCTTATCATTTATTTTTCAATCAATCATCTTTAATTTGATTTTATAATTTATTCTTTTGGTTGTAGGAAGTGTTACTATTTGATACTTTTTGGAATCAAATGAACATCAACCTGAGATATTAAATTTTCTAATAAATAAATAATTATTGGTGAAGGAATAAATAAATTTTAAAAGCCTGAAAAAAGTGAACAAATATTTTAATTCTAACATGTAGAAAATTCAGCCCTACCTTTTGCTTTACATATATCATTTTAAAGTTATCCATTTAAATGTGTCATAAGTAATTATTAAAATGGAAAATTAAAGGGAGAATGTATCATATTGGACAACAATTAAACTTATTATATATATTTGAAAGGGAAAAATATTACACAAAACTATTCAGTTTGTTTGAGTGTTTTTTTAAAATCAATATACCAAAGTGATGGGGTTCAATTTGAAACTACACTTCTATTCCAATCGCAGTGTCGAGAAACACATCTATAACTTCAAGAAAAGTATTTACAACTTGCACTGAACTTGAAAATTTGTCCATACTTCATATTGAATATGATCAATTAATTTATTGTGTAGTTATTTATGTCTTTGGGATTAAAAGAGGCTTCAGTCTAGTCATATTCCTCTATAGGTCATCCGGAACATCCTTGAACCCATGTCAAAAATTTATTAAT
>JAJONR010015398.1:0-24626 GCA_029582245.1 Solanum etuberosum
AGTCCACCTATTTTGTTTAATCCTCTTGATAAAAGAAAAAACTTAAGCCTCTTTCTTCTTCTTATAGAGCGTTTAAAGAGCGTGAAATTGAACTACGTCTACACTGGAGCTTTGATACAACTAGTGCTACGGTTCGATCGAGGTCACTTACAAATTAAATAAAAGAAAATATTTTTTTAGATCTCATATAAAAATAAAAATCTCTCACAAAAAGAAAACTATAGACAAATTATAAAAAATCACAAAACTAAATCTCTCCATTCAACCTTTTTTTTAAATTTCTTTCTCGAGCCCATAAAGTACAGCTGCGCACATTTTCTAAATTTAAAGCTTTACGTAATTTGTTTTCGATATCAATGCATGTATGTTGGGGCAATTTGACCTCTTAAACTACTCAATTCATGCATCTAGTTATTCGAAATGAACTCCAATATTTATTTATAGTAGAAAAATAAATACTTAATTACGAGACGTGTCCCTTTTATAATTAAGAATTTAATTAATCCACTGATTTTGCCACCTCTAGACACATGCAAGTAGCAGTAGAAAAATGAAAGAAAAAAAAACTAGCAAATCATTGTACTTAACCCAAAAATTAATTAGCCAGATCATTTTAAAGATCTTATGCACTTGTTGTTATGTAGTTCAGAGCAGTTAATTAGTAGAATACATTTTTGTTATATATGAGGTTAATGATGAGACACAATATTCCTCACATAACACCAAAGTCCAAACTTAGCTTGTATGTACTGTTGCTAGGCTGTTATCATGCTGGTGAATGTGTCAAAAAGATCTCTCCAAGAAACTTCATCCTAATTATAAAAGCTACACGGCAACAATAACAATAACAATAACATATTCGGTATAATTTCACAAACAAAGTTAAGACAGAGGGTTGGGTATACACGCACTACTAAAAATAGAGATTTTCTCCCACCACAAATAAGTGAGAAGTTTATGTTATAAAATATAATTTTTCCACTCATTTCTCATGAATTAGTTCACTAGGAAAACACATAATGGAAAACAGATTCTCATTGAGATACTGGAAAGCTTTCTAATTTTTTCACGTGAAAACACTACTGTTTTTCATTTTCTCATCAATTCAATAAAAAATATTCAAATTTCAATAGGAAAATAGTGATTTTTAAGTTGGGACACATATCCTAATTATCATTGCCTTTGTAGGATAGGAGCTTGTTTTCGATAGACCCTGCAAAATCGTTTTTTAGAAATGAAGGGGAAAAAATGCAAGAGTAAAAATTATGATAAAAGAAAAATACGTACATAAACAGTATATATAAACATCGTAGCATATAAAATATTGTTAGCGTAATAGAATATAAAAGCTAATATTATTTAAATAAATCATCTGAATGGGTTAATTTTTATTTTCCCCTTTTTCATCACTTATATTTTACTTTTCTTGTAAATTTAAAAGTAATCAAAAGTTTTAACATTTTCCATGACAGCTAAGAGAGAGATATTATGAACCCTAGCTACTGTAAAGTTCTCAGCAATTTCCTCTACATTTTTTATTTATTAAAAGTTGAATATTAAATAGTATACTGAACAGAAGATTAAAGAATTTGAGTGCGCAGTAAAGTTGCTTAGTTTCATACATAATATTTTTACACGTTTGAATATATATAATATGTTTTCTTTCTAAAGTTGTTGAGAAAATGTATTAAAGTATATTATATTAATCGTATATTCCAATTTTATAGAATTATCCTATATACAAAAACTAAATGGGAACATAAAGAAACAAATAGGGCAGGTTTATAGTTGGCAAATTTGCTTTCTGATCTTGTGTCATGTTAAGAACGTTACGTATGTAGCTACCTTTTTAAATTACATTGTATAAAAAAATCGAATGAATGTATATACAATTTTTTTTATTTCTCTTGATATAAATTTAAATCATGATATTTTTCTTAAATAACTTATTTAAATTTCTGACTTCGTCACGTACGTTAGCACATAGTCTTCTTCCTTTGTCTCTTTTACTTTACTTTATCTTGTGTCCAAAGAAAAAGGACCATAATTGCCATGCCAACTACTTAGGTAAGGCCAAGTTTGGTCCACCCCCATTTTTTTCTGTCGACATTTACACTATATTTTCCATGGAAAAGATTTGTTTGCATTGAAACTATTACAATTATGCCAGCTCCTACAATGACTTTATTAATGTATTAATAAAAAAAATTGGGAGTTAGGGAGTGGTTTTGTAGACGGGGCGAAGCCACGATAATGAATACAGGTTCAATAAAACTTATGATTTAAAATTTGTAAAATTAATTTTTTTTAGCTCCGCTCAAATGAATCACTCAACACATCACAAAGGAGGACTTTGAATGTAATCAAGTGAAAAACTAGATTTGTTTAGTTGACTGAGGATCTTGTTCTAATTGGGCCTCATATTAGTCTACAATTAGACTAATTCAATTCAACTTTTCATTGATGGGACAAGCTAGAAAAATGTGTTTTCTCTTTGGAATATAATTATGATGAAACTTACTCAGAAGACTCCAGGTCATTAACTAGAAATATCCTTAAAGTATTTAGTCATGAGTTTAAATTATCACCTTTAAACTTTTAAATAATTGAATAAATCACATCAAACAGTATTATTTAAGTTCATTTAATAACTCAATAATAAGTGTATATTTCATCAATACCACTTGTTTGTTATACACTTACACGTATTTGAATCATTTTAACCTTAGCTAATTAAAAATTGAAGTAATAATATATGTTGTTGTTTAAAATTATATATTGTTAATTATAATTAAATTATAAATTTGTGTATGAAAAATACATATTTTTATATTAATTGATTGGGTGTAAGAACATGTAATTACCTGTTTTGGGCCTTGCCCCTGCTCTTGTTTAAATGTTTCTGGGAGAAGCACATGGTTGGGTCATTCAAGGCCTATCTAACCTTTTGTCTAATTGAATGTTTTAATTTTTTTTCTTTTAAATTATTAGTCTTTAATTTTTTTTGTTCTTATTTCATCTTCTTTTTTAACAAAAAATTGTGGGTCAAAATATCTTTTAACTATGACTTAATTTTGCAAGACCAAGGTTTATGAAACTTTTGTCTTGTCGGACATAAATTATGTAAATCTATCTAATTCGAAAAACATAAATTCAAAGAACTGTTACCTTATCTAACATAAGTTGTGTAATATCTAATTCGCAAGGCATAATTTTATAGGTTCTAAAACGACATAAGTTTTATAGAACTAAATTATTTTTAAAACTGTTGGGTCTTTAATTTTTGTCCTTATCGTTAAGTATGACCTTTTTAGGGCCACACTTTATTTTTTGTTGTCCGTAACACAGTGGGCTTAAGTTTCAAATTATTGAATTTAATCCACTAAGCTAACATGGACATAATTTAAATAGTAGCCTAAAATGGGCCTTTTTTTGTGTATGCTTACTCTTTAAGTTTTGTAATAGCCCAAATGAAAAATGTAGGACCAACTTTATACTGTTCAGATCAAAATGTTATTTAATAGATAGCAATAAATTTTAGACAGATTTTGTTTTATGACACTCTTAAAATATTTACTATTTAATAAACCTTGGCTAGTAATTTAATCAAATGGTTATGTTAAGTGATCAACCTGCCTAACAATTCTCAGAAAAATGACATTATTGTTTCTTTCTTCCATTGCATAGTTACTTGATAATGTTGTTTGTTTATACCTAATCAACTTGACAAAGAAACTTAATACTTATATTTAGCAGCCTAACACAATTATTAGATTTATTATATATTTATGGTCCAACAGAAATAAAAGGATTGGTTCCATATTTTGGTGTAAGTCAACTAATTCTCAACCATTAGAGAGTGAAAAAGACATCTCCTCTAAGCAAATCCATTATGGAAATTTTTGTTTTCTTTTGGATAAGTCAATCCAATATTGTGAAAGTTTTTAGTGGAAAAAGAACAAACTACTCACCCCACAATCAGAGGCAGATCTAGAAGCCCGAGTACAATTTTTTAGAACTCAATAACTTTTGTTCAAATAGTATATTTTTGTTAAGAAGTTTATTAAACATGTACAAATATTAAGTTTAGAACCTAGTTATTAACATTTGAAATCGTTCTTATCAAATTTAGAATTCATAAAGTTAAAATTTTGGCTTCGCCTCTGCCCACAATTAATTGTCACTCAATAGCCTAAGTTCCATTTGGTGCTATCACATTATTTTTCAATTTTGGTGCTTTTCCTAGTTAGGTCAATTGGAGATTTTAGTGTTATTCTACCTTCCAAACAAGCACTAATGATGCCAATTAAGAAAAAATGAAGCATGGTTCTCTTACTTTGTTTGTTCTTAAAAGCAAGAATTAATGTAAATAACTGTCTAAAAAATATTAGAAGGAGGTAATATATTTATAATTCATATATAATATGTGTATAATTATATATAATCAATGTATAATTTATGTATATCGTTTTTAAAAAAAAGAAGTAAATAGTAAATCTTGATATTTGTATAAAGATCATATGTAATAATTAACATGATTGTTGACTCAGTTTGTTCCCCAATTTCTACTCCACCTAATTATATCATAATTTTACCAAGTCATGTAAGACTTAGAAAATATTATAGATTCTTTATGAGTAATTGTCTAATTTGCAATTGACTTTTGAATTAATTGAAGTCTTAAACACACGGTAAACCAAAAATACACTTTTTTTTATATAAAAAAAAAGTATTAAGTTGAGACTGAGTAAAGCTCAAGAAAAGTTCTAAAAAAACGTATAATTTTTGGTGGTTCTGAAAACAACAGTTAATTGGGGATAATTACTCTTTATATTTGGAAAATAACTAAATAAAAATCTTAATTTCGTTCTTAAGTCACACAACACAAATGAGCTAGAAGAAATTTCATTTATTTTAGTACATTCTCCCGGATTAGCAAATCATTATCGTGGTTGGGACCTAGAAAATTTGTATATTAATTCGTCTCCATCCAAATATGTTTAATGCTGGTTTTATTTGCTTCTAACAAATATTTAAAATTTTCAATTATTACTCTAAGAAAATAATAGGTAATATTGTATGTCATCTTCGATAAACTTGGCAACACACGAATAATGTGTATATCCCTCTTTTTTTATTACTAATTTTAGCCCATGGCATTCATTTTTCCTCCCCACGACAATTAAAATAACGTAATTCATTACGTATAATAAAACAATTTGCATATCAAAGACTTCTCAATTTTTTATTTTTAATTAAACAAAGTAGTAGTTTTTTTGGGACCGGAAAATGAAGATGTGTGTATGCTAGTCAAATCAAATGTTTTTTTTGTTTCCCATTCGAGGGTGACTCTCTCAATAAAATTTTCTCCATATTCAAAGCTCGAAATTTAAGATCTCTAATTAAAGATGAAGCAGTCTCACCACAATCCATATCGGTCAAGATAAAATGTTTAATAACCCATTACAAGAATAGCACCAGTAATATCCATTACAGAATAGTTGGTAG
This sequence comes from Solanum etuberosum, assembly GCA_029582245.1. NCBI lineage: Eukaryota > Viridiplantae > Streptophyta > Magnoliopsida > Solanales > Solanaceae > Solanum > Solanum etuberosum. The sequence continues at coordinate 5,509 of JAJONR010015398.1, forward strand.
AGTTTAGAAGTTTTTATCACGTTTCAACGACAAATGGAATGTCACGATAGAGGTTTCATTGACTTTTTACTAGTTCAACATTCTAGGTAGGTAGTATTTTTTTTGTTTTTTTTTTTGTTTGTAAAAATAATAATTTAACATATTGTTCCTATTAAAATTCTTATGTAATTAGGTACAATATTTTAGTGTTCTTAGCAACTACAATACTTTAGACAAATAACATGTATATTGGCAAAACATGGAAGATATGTATGGTATTTAAATTTTAAAAGGCATAAATTTTAGATTGTAGTGACATATTTTAAAATCATACAAGTCTAGTTACATAATTAAAGAGATCAATATCATAGCTAGGTTGTGCTATTATATTTGGTATTATAGCTAGAGATCGAAGTATAGTGAATAAGTAAAAATAGACAGTGAAAATAGCATCTAGTTAAATTTTTGTTATGTGTACTTACAAATTACAATATGTACATCATTTAATTGAGAAAACGAACTTAATTTCATTGCTTGTGCCTTAAATTAAGCAGCTGAATTTGAGGCAAATTTAATTGTTACACTCACTGATCACATGAAATTAAAGACAGTACTTGATGAATCTCTCATGGAAGTGAAATACAAGAAATCTTAGACAAGGGTCTTAATTTCCCCATGTGCATTTGTTCTTTTCTTCACAATTTAATCAAACAATATGCTTTTGAGTTTTGCCCCTTACCCACGTTTAGAGTAAATCTTCAATTTGTATTTTGATTACTCCTATTATGTTCCTTAATTATCTATCTATTTCTCCTTAATTATTAAAGTTAATTTTGAATGTCAAAAACTTGTTTATGATGTATTATTTATTTGAAATACAACATCTAGCTACAATATGTAGTTCGTTGATTTTAATGACTATTTTCGCTGATTGAAGACTATAGGTTACACAAAGACAACTTTATTATTGCTTCAAGATTCTTCTGACAAAAGTCTCACAAAGACAACTTTATTATTGCTTCAAGATTCTTCTGACAAAAGTCTCCTATTGATAGTAGGAATAAAACAAACAATATCACACAGTGGTGCTAATTATATTCCCTTTTAGTGGTTGTCATTTCCTTATTAGTTTTATTACTTTATGTTCTTTACTAATTTCAAGATTTGTTAAAACTTAAGACATAAATGAGTACCATATGTCGAATTAAATTTCTTCTGTAATAATGGGAGACACGTAGCTCACTTATACTGGCACTATTGAGGGATGTATTATATTAGTATTAAAGTTTTGTGGTGTTTTCTGTTCTTTCTTCTCCTTTTTTTTTTCTATTGCTAGAGCTTAGTACCCAAAAACCCCAACTATGAATAATAATGGAAACTAATTACTGCATATAAATGCCATTAAAAAAGCCAAAAGCTTAACCCCCACCAAGCTCAGAGAATAATTATCTAATACACGTGCTAGTGAAAATAACAAGTAATTTATTGAATTAGTCGAGATACATGCAAGATGATTATGATATCACATGAATTATTTTAAAAAAAAATATACGATCAATAAATTTTTTGTGCTTCTCTATGTTTGAGAGTGCGAGACACGACTATGCATGTGCTTTGGCATAATGTTGGAGCTACAAAGTGTAAATAGAAAATGAAAAAATATGATTTTGCTTCATATTCGCATTTCTCTAGATCATCAATAATATCTTTTAGACTTTGTTATTTTTTATAAAGCCTTTCACAATCTCCTTTTACATTCTGATGTGAGATTCGTCTAAAGTATCATCATATGGTCTTCTTCTTCAAAAATTTATTAGCCTAAAAACCTGTTAGTCCTTCCTCTCAACCCGCTGCCCTCGTTGGTCCTCCTCCATCATGAACGTCACATTAATTATTTAATATAAACGCAAAATACAAATAATTTTATTTCCACTACAAGGTCACTCAAGCTTTGACGTCTTGTAGATGAAAAGGTATAAAGTATTTTTTTATTTTTTTTAAAAAAAAGAGGGCCCAAGAGTCACGGGAACTCAAAGAGAATAGGTGAAGGAAAAGAATGCAAGGAAGTATTTTGTACTCTCTCTAGTGAAAAGATGCAATTATGTAATACCACCTTCTTTTTTCTTCTAATAATAATACAAGTACGAGTCTTCTACGTAATAGGTGTGAGTTCAATATATTATATCTAGAAACGGTTACACTGCTTCTAATTAATTCATATTATAAAACACTTTCACAAAATACTTGCTCCTTAAATTAAAAATAATAATATTCAAACTGAAAAAGAAGAAGATGTTTTTAGGCTGTTATAGCTATAGCTAAAGTTGAGTCCATATTTGGAATTGATATAAAATGATAATGGTGACAGATCAAGCCAAGCAAAACCAATTATGAGATTACAGGTAATTAATTACAAATTTAGAGACATTAATGGTTCTTTAAAAATAAAGGAGAAAAATTCTGCAAGCACGTAAACAATTGTTTTTATTATTAATAATAGTCCAACTTTGATGACATTATAGATATAGATATTAAAATTGATAACTGGTCCATACCATTATACAAAAATCATTACAAGCATATGTGAAAACAAATAGCAAGTCTAGTGCACATAGGCTTCCCATGCTTAGTACATATATTGCTTTTGGACTTCACATTTTGCACATAATATATAATGATTTTTTTTTTATTTCAACAAGATTTTATATATATACACCAAAACAATAAATCTACGTTAGTGCTCTTTTTATATAAATTTTAATTATTGATAGTAACTCACGTAAAGCATTACGTACGTATGAGCGCATTTAGACACAATAGCTTTGATACATAGCTAATATTTATAATTATATCATGCTATTAATTTTAAGATTTTCAGTTTTTTTGGTACCTATCTAACTTCAATTCTTTAATAACAACATATATATTAATTATAAACATTTCAACGTCATTCTTATATATTCACCATCACCACGAAGATAAATTAATAAAAAGAAAATAAACATTCTTTTACTTCTATTGATAAAAAAACGTTATGCGTATTAGTATGTCATGATTCTGTTATGTATCTATATTTTTGGAAAGACTTTATAACTTGTGTATTATTTCATACAAAATATTTTCAAGTTTCTTACCTCTTATAGGAGTAAAATAACGTAACTTCTTACATAGTTCCATTACAAGTGGATTTTATATCTTTTTTTTTAAATTATATATATATAAAGTTCCTTGTTGGGTATAAAATAGAAAGGATAATGCCATTTTTTCTTGTGAAAACATAGACGTATTCTAAGGCATACATCATGTCAATTACTAAGATGGATATTAAATGCAACTAATAGCTTAGGTCATCTTGAGATCTGTTTTTATTCTGCTGCCCCTTAAATATTCGTTTTTATCTTCAAATATTTTATTACCATTTGAGGAGGCTAATATAAAAATACTTATAGAAAGTCAAAGACAGAAACAAGCAACTCTAAATTATGATTAATATTGTGTGCATGTGTTTATACTAAATGACTCTTATTGTAATTTGGCTTTAAGCATTCTAATTTTATTTAGACGTTAAAAAAAAGTAGATGAAATAAATGAAAGTTTTAAATGAGATTTTTTAAAAATAGATTGTGAATATCATGAGTTGATTTAACATAGTCCATAGAATGACTAAACTTTTATGAGTAAATTTTAGGTTTAGCAAACATAAAAATCATATTTGTATGCTATAATTATAGTTTGTATAATTGCGCTCCATATCAAACTTTATGTTTGCTATAGAGCATCAGATTTGTATAAATCGTTGGCAACCTCTCATTTGTATAAATCGCTGGTAGTCTCTCATTTATATAAATCACTGGCAGCCTCTCGTTTGTATAAATCGTTGGCAGCCTCTCAATTCAATTGTATATATGTAACTACTACGTATATGTACCAATGATTATGTTTGTATATCTGCATAAAATTTGAATTTGTATACAATTGAATCGAAATAAAACATTTGTACATCAAATCTCTCTCGCTTTATACAACACAAATTATACATTGTAATTTGTATAATTTGTGCTTGTATAAAGCGAGAAAGAGAGAAAATGCAAAAGAGAACTGGTAGGGGCAGATCTGTATTGGTATAATTATAAGTGTATAGAACAAAAATATATGTATTTAAAAAAAAACTGACTTAGGGAGGGATTTTAGGAGAAATTGAAAGAAACTGGGAGAGAAAAGATAGTGAAGGGATTTGTATAAAAATAAATCTTCCATTTTTTGAAATGTGTGGGCCCCAACCGATTAAAATAAAACTGATTTGGGGAGAGATTTTAGGAGAAATTGAAAGAAAATGAGAGAGAAAAAATAGTAAAGGAATTTGTATAAAATAAATCTTCCGTTTTTTAAAAATTCGTGGGTCCCAACTGAATGACAAAAATGGTGTAGCATTAGCTGCACATTTGCTGCGAAATACAAATATATGAAACAGTAGCTATAGGATTTATTTTGATTTAAATGTTTGCTATTATGTACAATTTTTCCAACTTTTATCTATTACAACGGCTGAGTATAACTAATCTAATTATGTGATAGTATTTCATATTCATCAATTTTTAACATGATTTTACTTGCGCATATAATGAATTATGCAAAATATTATCATCGTTAATTCAAACAATTGTACATTTCACGTATGTTAATTTCTACACCTCTGGATCTAAGTATAGTCCAGATTTTCTTAACTTAGAAAACTTATAATCAAGATTTTCTTAGGAAATTTATCCTAAAATTGGCACGTTTATTTCTTATATTTTCTGTAAAATTTTCAAATTTGACAGCTTGCTAATCCTGAATTATTTACGTTGGAAGGAAAATAAATTAATTTTACGCATTTCCTTATTTATTAATTTCTTAAAATTGGATTTTGATTTTCTTAGAGTTGATTCAATCTAAATAGTAGTATTAGTAGTAAATTACTATTTCTCGTTCATTTTTAGTTGTTTAATTTACTTAAAACACATGTCTATTTTTAAATATTACTCCTTTTATTTCTTAACATTTAAATGATTTATAATAATTAAAAGTGATATTATGCCAAGTCAAACACCTACTGAATATGTAATTAGGATTTTGAAATTTAAAGTGTTTGATTTAGTTATGAATAAGCATGAATAATTAGGTTACAAAGAGGATCTACTAATCCTGTTTTGACCCTTTTTACTTTGTGTGTCTCATCGTAATTGGTCCATTATTCTCATCCCCATTTATTCTCACTCTTTTTTCTTTTTTAATTTTTTGATCCGTTGTCCTGTATCCATATTAAAGTCCGACTAAATTTGAATTTGTACGTGAAAGCTCAATATAGAGCTTCCTAACAAAGGTGAATTCGTAACCCAAGAGACTTGAACTCAAAATTTAATTAAGGATGAAATAGTAGTACTTACCGATCAACCTCAATCCGGATATGTTATTCTCACTCTTTGCTTAGTACCCAAAACCCCCAACTATGAATAATAATGGAAACTAATTACTGCATATAAATGCCATTAAAAAAGCCAAAAGCTTAACCCCCACCAAGCTCAGAGATTTCAACTTTCAAGAATCAAACACAGTTACGAATTCCACGCAACAAAGAATCAAAATCAGCCATACATATCAAAAGGGTGTCTGAGATTTTGTGTATTTTTTGGGTTCTTGAAAGAAAAGGGTGGTGTTGTTGAAGATGCAGAAAAAAAGATGGAGAAAAGTGTCTATTGTGCGCAAGATGTTAACTTTTTCCATCGCTGCAATAGCCCTTATGGCTCTTCTATATGTTCATGTTGAATTTCCTGCTTCAGAAGTTACCAAGTTGCCTGATAAACTTCCCACGGTACATTTCTTGAACTATATTGGGTTTTCTCTATTTTTGCTCGTAATACTAATGGAAACGGTATCACATAGAACGAAATGGATATTGAAGATTCATATACCTGAAATCAGCTGAGTTGGTGTTGAGGTGTAATTTCTTGTTATGATTTATAGTATTGGGTCTGATAAAATTTGTATTTTTTTAGGTTTATTTGACTAAATTGTTGATTATTTGATGCAATCTGTTAACGGAACTTAACTGAACTTGAAGAAAAATTAATGCAGGGAAGGCGAAAACAGGGTGAAATTAGGAGCTAAGCTAGAAACTAGGGCTATTTCATTTCTCAGAAGATAGAAAAGGGATTTCAAGTAGGTTTATTTGTTGATCTAAAATAAGCTGTAACTATCAATGCTAACTAGAAATTCAATTGTATCATTAATTTTCTGGATTTTGTCAATTTTTTCCTGTTTTGTGGTGATGGTTGATGCTGAAAATACTTTTTCAGTATTTCTTTCATTTTGACATTTGTTCGCGGTTATGGTTGTCCTTCAAGGTTTAGGTACTGATCTGGCGTGTTTTATTGTTATAGCAACATGAGTTTTCATCCCAAAAGCTGAGTAGAGAACGAAGCTGGATTCAAGAACTTGCCCCACCCCATTTGCCAAAGGCTCCTCTCGCTGCTCACAAGGTTTTATACTCCCTCAAATATATATATTTCGATTTTATCTCTCAACAACAGCATACCCTGTGTAATTCCACTTTGTGGGGGTATGGAAAAAATATTCTTTCTTTAAGTAAATTGAGTTTATGATGGAATTAGTGTTTGGTCTGGTATGATTTGACATATGTTTGTAGACATTCGACATAGGACTATGTAAATATGTAGTTATGCATATTTCATGTTCACTCCTTTAGATTTGACAGTTAGATGTTGCAAGTCGAAATGGAAGTTTGGAAAAGTTATGGAAACCGCCCCCAAATCGCGACCATGTTCCTTGTGTTGCTGCAAGTCCATTATATACACGTAAGCAGTTCCTTGTTCCCATACAATACAATATTAGAGAGTAGCTTTGTGCTTTCTTGAATCAAATGTATATGATTTTTCTATGTTGCTTATCTTTATTTGCAATTTACCTCCAGCTCCTCCAGAGTCTCGAGGCTACCTGCTGGTTCATGCCAATGGTGGGCTCAATCAGATGAGAGCTGGGGTCTGTATTCTTTGCATCTCTTTTCCTTTTCACATATAAATGATGTCTGTTTCTCTTAAATTTCATGATTATTATTTTCTTTTTTCCTTTCAGTATCATGCTCCACTGGAATATTTATGTTGTTGGACAATACACTAAATTTGAAGTATGGTTCAGACCGTTGAGGTCTCTCTTTATTTAAAGATCCAAATGACTAAAACATAAGTTTTGGACTCAATCCTTTATGTAATTGTTAGAAGTTAGGATTTGTTCTTTTGAAGGAAAGAAATGATTCATAAAGTTTAGTGCTATGACTTACCTTCCTTCATTACTTTTACTCAGAGAAAATGAAATTGTGTTTTGGTGGGAGGAGGATGAGTGGAAGTCTGTTATGTTAAATATGCATCTTTAATTAATCATAATCTAACTCAGTATGAGTTTCTTCAATGGATATGTCTTATGTCCCTTATTTCTAGCATTTGGTTCACATTTCAAATCTTCTAGAAGACAATTCATCTCCCCTAAACCAGTATACATGTTATTCTTTTCTTTATAAGGTGATTGGTCCTTAATGAATATTTTTTTCGTTTTATTGTGGATTCATGAAAATTATGTCATCCATGTAAAGTTCACATAATGTATGCATAAAACATTTACTTGTCATTGTTTGTGGCTTTCTGCTGAAAGAAAAGGTTGTTGTGTTGCAGATATGTGACATGGTTGCTGTTGCTCGTATCATAAATGCTACTCTTGTGATCCCTGAGCTTGATAAGCGCTCACTTTGGCAGGACTCTAGGTGCGTAATGTCCTTTAGTGAGCAGTTTCTTTTTGGGGTTTCATGCTCATTTTGAACTGTTCGTTGCAAGGGGATCAACATCCTTTTCATCCTTAAGGATTGAGTGTATTATACTTGCTGCTTAAATTGTGCATAAACTGGTAAAATTTACTCTTCTATGCCTGAATTGCAGCAACTTCTCTGATGTCTTTGATGAAGACCATTTTATTAATTCTTTGAAAAACGATGTAAATGTCATCAAAAAGCTACCGAAGGAACTGGCATCTGCAACTAAAGCAGTTAAACATTTTAGGAGTTGGTCTGGTGTGGATTACTATGAGGAAGAGATTGCACGACTGTGGGATGAATACCAGGTACATAAAACTAATCTGTGTACCAACCAAGCAATAATGTTCATTTGTAACTAATGGATGCAATCTAATCTCTTTAGATCATTCGAGCTGCCAAGTCTGATTCAAGATTGGCGAATAATAACCTGCCTCCTGATATTCAGAAGCTGCGCTGTCGAGCTTGTTATGAAGCCCTTCGATTCGCTCCCAAAATTGAAGCAATGGGAAAGGTTACCACTTATTGATGCTTAGTTCAAAAACATGTTCAAGTGTTTCTTTGCCTGAGCTATTTCATTGATTTCAACTTCTATTTACAGATGTTGGTTGATCGGATGAGATCATATGGCCCCTATATTGCTTTACATTTGCGATTTGAAAAGGACATGCTTGCTTTTAGTGGATGCACACATGATCTATCCCCAGAAGAAGCTGAGGAACTGAAGGCAATTAGGTAGATTATTATGACGTATAGTTATTTGATAGCCAGAGCATGTGCTTGTGATTAATTGTTGGGTAAAATCTGACCTCTTCAAACAAAAGTTTGTCTGCTAAGAAGCAAGAACACTTTTTAACAGGTTGAACATCAACCATATGCTTTCATTTTGTTTGAGTATTAGACACGTGTGAGATGCCTAGCTCACTGGTCTCCTATTTTTGTTCCTGTGGGGTTCAATTGTGTAGTATACAAACTTTAAAACCACCCATTTCAAGAAGTTAATTAAAAAAAAAAAAAAGAACATTCACAAAGAAAAGGATCTCCAGATGCCATACTGATTGGTACATTTCTTCTAAAAAGAAATCTATGATGTTGGTGCTTGTTTGTTTCTATGTCTAGTGATTGGCCTGAATTGGAGCCCTTCCCCTGTCACATCCACCAAGCTTTTAGAAATGTTCTTTCCTTTTATTTGAATTAGTAGCATGCCATTGACTAGATTGTTTGAATTTGTAATCTGATGATGGTCATTTCATTATCTTGATCATTTGTAGGGAAAACACCACATGGTGGAAGGTGAAAGAAATTGACCCTGTAGAACAGAGAAGTAAAGGCTATTGTCCATTAACTCCAAGAGAAGTTGGACTATTCCTTTCTGCTCTTGGATTTCCATCAAACACTCCTATATATATTGCTGCTGGAGAGATATATGGGGGTGATTCCCATATGTCTGATCTGTTGTTGCGGTACCCCTTATTAATGAATAAGGTATGCAAACCTTCCTTGCATTGTTGCTTAAAATGTCTTGGATGATTTTTGTTAGTTAGATATCTCACATGATTGTGGATTTCTATGTAACTTTTAGTGGATTTTATGAATGTCCATGCCCATGAACTCAGAAGGTATGATAAGTGGTCAAAAATTGAAGAATTTGAAATGGGCCTATTTTAACACGATGAAATAATTTTATTGTGGGTGCTATCAAACACATCATATCACCACCCAAATTGGGCACATGACCCAGAACCTGATGGACTCGTTCATCAACCTCAAGGCAATACTTAATATGTTTAAACAAGCAATAGTATCTCAACAACTTAAACATGATGATGAAAACAATAACCAAGACTTAACCGTAAGTACATTGAGTCAAGTCCATTTAGTTCACAACTCTAAAGTTATTTTACATTCAAATTAAACTAAAATAAAAGATGAAAATAGTTCCACGTAGACTAGTGAGGGGATCACATGAAACTAATTCAAAAACTCGATGTGCTCAATTCTTGGCCTCAAATGTCTGTATATGCATTTGAAAAACATAGCTAGTACAACTTAAGTTGGTCCAGTCAGCATAATAATCTGAACATTTCCTTAGAGTGATTTAGAATAAAAGCATCCACAAATTTTGCTAAATATTGATATTGTCATTCTTTATAGCAGTATGCGTGGATCTTTGTTTTTGTGTTATGCAAAAACAACTTGCGCTCATCAGCAAGTGAGTAGAACAGAACCGGGAAAAGATAATAGAATTTGTTTTGGATCTTTTGAAAGATTCGTAAATTTTTAACTGTAATCTGTCATAAAGAAATCGGGTCACTCGGATATCCATTTCAAGCTCTGTCAATATTTGAAATGGCAATTGTGGTGTCCCCATTGAGATGAGCAAAGTCTCTAAAAAACTTCAGCTATCCAGACCAAATTAAATTCATTGTTTTTCAGTGAGGAAGTCCATCTTCTTGTTTGATGCTTCTTGAGATCCCAAAGAGAACTTATTTGGTTAGTCTGTTCAGGTGCTGAATCTGCAGCATCAATATTGGCATGAACCAATAGTTTATTTACCTTTTTTCGCTTATGAAGTTTAAATATCAATTTCATAATTTCAATCTGCCAAGGCATGTTCCTTCTGTTCTCGATCCCCTACGTATGAAACATATTTCCATAGAAGCCATATAATCTCAAAACAAAGTACTTCTGATATATGTGATAGGCTCCGCTTACTTAAAGAGTGATTTGCATCTTTCTTGCAGGAAAAGTTGGCTTCTATTGAGGAGCTTGAGCCATTTGTCAATCATGCATCTCAATTGGCTGCCCTAGACTATATCGTGTCTATTGAGAGTGACATATTCATTCCTACGTACTCGGGAAATATGGCAAGAGCAGTTGAGGGACATCGTCGATTTCTGGGGCATAGGAAAACAATATCTCCTGATAGGCAAGACCTCCTCTCTACACATGCTATATTCAGTATCTTTTAGTTCCCACTTAGTATTTAGTCTGCTTGGAGGATTATAACTATCTCCTGCTAATACTTTCCTTGTAATCACCAGGAGAACTCTTGTCCGGCTTTTTGACAAAATTGACCAGGGTATGATGAAAGAGGGGAAAAATCTGTCCAATCGCATTATTGAAATCCACAGGAGGCGGTATGTCAAATGTAGAGATATTTTTCTGCTTGTGAAATATAATCAGGGTGCTGATGATGGTCCTGCCGATGTAGTGGTTAAATTTCTATATGAATTCTAACAGTTATCTGATTGCAATTATTCTTGTCCTATCTTTCTGGAGTCTGATGATGTACTTTCTTTGTCGTGTGTTTGGGCAAAGGCTTCGAACTGGATGTAGAAGTTTTTCCCTGGCCCTGGCTAGTAAAGAGTGATATCTTTGTCGCTTCCATTTTTAGAGATGAAAACTGAAATTACAATTTTGAGTATTGTTTGCTCTTTACTACTTCTTCAGTAGATCTTTGAAACCTTGTCACATTAGAGTGCCTCTTGGATCTCGGTTCTTGGATGTTGTTCCATCTGCATTGCGTAAACTCATTTTTCTTATGGTCATTAGATTGAAGGTATGGGAACTTTTGCCAAGAACCAATACAATGGTATCTGATCTCTTTTTTTTTGTTTGTTTTTATTATTATTTTTGATTGTGCAGGCAAGGATCGCCAAGAAAGAGGAAAGGACCAATTTCAGGTACAAAGGGGACGGATAGGTTTCGTTCAGAGGAGGCATTTTATGTCAATCCTCTACCAGATTGTTTATGTCGAAAGGAATCGCCATACAGGAATAATTCTCAAAGTATCAGGTAGTTCAGATGAAAACACGAGATCCATGTGTTGCATTAGTGCTGCTGTTTCAGTCTTATTTTATTGACGTTGGAGCAGGCAACGAGCTGATTAGCATGCGAAATGTACATATACAATGAGAAGAGATTGTTCCAAGTGACTTTATAGGTGTAGATGATTGAAGAAAATAGGTTTCTCCATTCAGAAGAGAGAGGAGTTTGATTGAGATGAGGCTTTCCATGAGGGGGAAGTTGATCAAGTCAAAATTAAGAGTAAAAAATGTCACACTTGTACAGATGGAAAGTCTCATTATGGAGATGTCTGTTTTCTTATTTACATTTAGCTCTTTTTTTTCCTTCTCTTTTGGGTGTATCTGTTTATTCTTGACATTCTCAACAAAAGAAAGCTAATCAATTCAACTCTCCCCCTAATTAGTCTCTTTGTACATGGTACTTGGAATTGAGCAATTTATGACTGCTAGGTTTGGCTTAAATACAGTTAAGAGTTGAAACACATGATTGAAATAGTTAAATAGCAGTGCATATTTAAGTGAATGACTATTTTCACAAATACCATTTTCATCCTTTTTGATAGCTAATGAAGCCCAGTGGGTACTTGATAAACAGCAAACTAACATGGAAAGCAATAGGAATTCATGAATTTCACTGCCTACTAAAATTACACAACCATACAGGCGTTTTCAATGTGTGCCATTGTGCGTTAAATTGATCTACAATATTGAAGATGAGACATCCATTAGGTCAAAGGAGTAAACTTCACAACCAACATAAGTGTACATGCATCATATATTTACATTCCGAGGAGCTACTTATTAGCAAAAAACTGTTGAAAACTAAGTAGAAACATCACTTGCTACACTTCTTGATTTTACATGGATGAGACAACCCAATAGAATAATTGAGCTCCCCACTTCCAGCGTTTCCGGGTTCCTTCATGCATTTCTTAACCAGTCTAGCCTTTCAAAAATACGACCTTACTTGCACTTTTCCTACCATATTTCCTCTCCATTGTCCAAACAAAAAATACCTAGTTGCAATCTAAACAAATTTAATGAAAACTTCAAAATCTCTACAAAAACATCAGTAGCCTCCTGTCAAGGAAACATTCCCTCCAGATACTCATCCATATTTTCATTATCCAGATTATCAGATGAAGTTGGAGCCTTTGACCCTCTACTCCTTCCTTTCCTTCGTTCGTAATTATCATCCTTAGTATCATCATCACTTACAGATCTTTCTCGTTTCCTTCGTTTGTAATTATCATCCTTATTTTCATCATCACTCACAGATCTTCCCCTTCTCCTTCGTTCGTAATTATCATCCTTATGTTCATCATCACTTACAGATCTTCCCCTTTTCCTTCGTTCGTAATTATCATCCTTATGTTCATCATCACTTACAGATCTTCCCCTTTTCCTTCGATGCTTATCTTTCAGGTCTTCTCTAGATTGATCCTTCTCTTTCCTCTTTTTATAAAGAAGCTTTTCTGCACATCTCTCACAGGCTACCAATTTCACCAGGGCTTGTTTGTTTTCTTCTGCTTCAACATATGAAAAATTCACCTCATAGCTTGCTAGACCATCTCTCTCATTGCAGTGTTTGTTACCACAGACAAAATGCCCTTTCCCAGATGTCACTTCCTTTTCGGTCCTCCATCTCAGACCAATCTTGCCACTCTTATAGTGTGTCATATCAGCTATACAATATTCTTTGAATAGCTTGTCATAGTAGCGCTTCACCAGCCTTTGCTCCCAAGATGGATTCATATCATCTTCCTCAGTTCGTATGAATCGGTATCCTTCTTTAAGAGTATCCTGATCTGTTTTAACAGGCAACTTTTCTTGTGTGGATCTCTCTCTTCCATAAAATTCAACATAATCATTGAGGAATTTCTTGTGGCGATCATAAGCATTCAGGCCTCGTATGTGATCTTGGTACTGCTGTTTTCTTGTTTGTCTATCAAAGATAGCCTGCTTAAGAGATCCAAACGAAGCCATTATTTCTGAACGGTGTGCGAAATCTCCCTGTTTATATCTTTAAAAAATGAGGACGTCGAAGGTTTAGGGTTTAATCCACGTTAAAGACTGCAAAGCAAGGTTTTCTCTACGTCGCTTTGCTTTTCAAGTTTCTTGATATCCATGAGTTGGTTGAGTTCTATGAGAAACCTCAGAAAATCAACAGTTTTGTCGTATGGTAAGGTATCCACAATTTCCTGCAAAAGTAATTAATCCAGTCAGAAAGCTAACAAACAAGAAGAATAAAAAGATTTATCAGCAAAGTCCATTACAAGGGAAAGAAAGACATAGAAGTAGCAAAGTTACCAGCACTCAACATTCACCAAGTAGTGTTACCAATTGAGAGGCATGATTGAGATATTCTCACCGACTTAGTTAAAGAAAAATCCATATAAATTAACAAAAATTAAACATGTAAATAATATGCTAGTTTATCATAGTTTTCTGTTTTGAAAATGAACATTACCAGATAAACATGTTTTTATCATAGTCTTCTAAATTTTTATTAGTTTTAGAAGTTCAAGTACACGAAAGCAAAAGCCAGATTAAAACAGCTCTTACCAGCAGAGGCACTTAACAAGTGTGTGTGGCTCATCTGCTTCCGTGCAATCATACCGGAAGCACGGAACTAGTAAAGCAAATTTTGGCACAAAGTCACAGATCTCAAAACCTGATTATTATGGTAAAGGTAGTGGTTGTTGTATCACTATAACCATTCCTTTTAGAGCGCCAAAAAAGTTGGTTTAAATATTCCTACACAACGTAATACACTCAACTCTGCATTAGTATACTTGAAATAACCAATCTAGTAAAATACATGATTCTCAAAGTTAGTAGCAACTTTTCACTCTTTCACAGAGCTTCAACTATACATATTCTAACAAGAGGTGGTGATTATCAGATGGCCAATTGATATGGTTAAAACTATTTAAAGTTCTAATTTAGAGTATATTGAAAAAGAACTTTTGCATCATTATTTGAAGAAATAGAGGAAACAATTTGAATATTAGTTGAGTAATGGAGTAAAATAAAAACAAATATGATATGACAACTTTTACTTCCACAAGGATAGTGCATATGGTCTAGTATATCTAAAAATAAAAGCAATAAGTATCTGTATGCTACTAATAATGTGTATTAACTGTTGGTTAGAATAATCTATAGAAATGCTGAAAACAAAACATAAACTAGAATAATATGCAACATGTCTGAATCTGAACTGTGTCCGCATCGGATCCCAAAAAATAATATTTTTGATCAAGTAGCAAATCTCTTGAACTCCTAAAAACTAAGAACCATATTATGTAGATAGTCCTGGAAAGCAAAGAAATGCATACAAACGTGTATTGTAATAATATATCTTTGTATACAATCAACTGAATACGCAATATCCCACTGAAACTTTACTTTAACTTGTATTTTTAAAGGTCTTCCAGCTGATTGACAGACCCGATGCTGGGAGTTGGAGTTGGGAATAACAATTCGCTCTCAGTTAAGTCTTTCTATGAGAAGCTTCTGGTCAGGGCAGAGGTTAGTTATCCACATGCCTCGGTCTGGATTCCTAAGATGCCCAGAAACGTGTCATCTTTAAGGTGAATGTACTTAGTCGTCAGGCCTCTCTACTCCCCAACAACAGACCCTACCTTCTGTTCCTCCTCCACTTCTTTTCATTCTTCATAATCTCTATGTATCCTAGGACTACCCACAACCACAGACTCAAGTTCAACAAACACAGAAGTTGCACAAACTGGAGGAGACAAACTTAAAATACCCTTTTTAGCATACACATACATAAGTAGTCAGATGAGTGCCTTTCATAAGCCCTATCCGATATTAAGAATTCCTAAATTTCCCAAATCATCTACCAATCACAAATGAAATTCAGACAGGTAAAACACAGAGTAACCGAACTCTTTTGAGCAACTTGCACAGCTTCAATATCTATTCATTTATTAATCAAAAGAAGAAGTGTTTGAGAAATATTCAGCTGTAGTAAGAAGTTGGTAATTTGTAACAACTATATCATATAACTAATGCTTGCAGTCATGAATCATGAAGCAAAGAATAGTAAGAATATTGTAAAATTCCAGTCTTTTTAGCTAAGAAAATGTAGTAAATGAAAGACCTTATTCTTCCCTCTTTATGCTACTATAGAACGGTATAAATATCAAAATGTAGCCGAAAGTTAGACATTAAACCCAAACAAAAAACTATCTGTTTGCAGTCTGAAACTGATATTTACCAATATCACCTACATGAAAATACAATTGAGCAGTAAATTCCTATGTAGAGCGTACTACTTTCTGATGTCATTACGTCAAGAATCGGATTATCCAAACAGGACGCTCACAACCAAAATCTAACAATATAATTTGCTTATGATGCTGCAGCTCCAACAAATCAAATCATTTAACCAACTATTGAATGCAGAGAGGTTGCTCGAAAGATCAAGACAAACCAAATTGAAGCCCTACTCCTTCGATATATTAAAAAGAACCCTATAAGAAGTTATGTTCAATTACCATAAGTACAAATTGGAAAATACATAAATTCACCAGTTTATAACCCTAGGTCCAAATCAAATACTCCGAACTGAAGAAAAAGAAAGGTAAATAGAGCAGAAAGAGATATAATACTGACCTGAAGATCAAGCAGGCGGAGATGACGAACAAAGATAAATAGCTCAAGATATCAAATTATTATCAATAGTGAATTTGAGAGAGACGGGAAAAAAAAGGGGCAAATTTTGGCAAAAAATAGTTTCTATTACTCTAAAAGCATTTATTATTAAAATAAATAAATATTTTTGGGTCTCCCAGCTAAACCTGCTATAAATTGATATTTTCTTTTTAGTAGGTGTTTGATCATAGAAATAAAATATTTTTTTATCTTATTTGAAATTTTTGAAGAAGGAATCATGTTTAGTTATATTTTTTTCAAAGAAAAGAAAAAAGTATTTTATTTAAAAATTAAAATTATAAAGATAGAGTTAAAAAAGACATTATAATTATTTTTAAATTTAGAATCTAACTTGGAGTTTGGATAGGATAACACAATTGTCTTCAACACAACACAACTAAAGATTTTGAAGGCCCCACTCACTCATCACTATCCTCTCTCCTTCACTACTCTTCCAACCATTTTTGTCTTTCAATTTCTTCTCCCCTGTGCTGCACACACAGAATCTTGAAATTAATAGCAACACAAAAGGAATGGTGTCTTTTGCTTCAACACTTCCCTCTTTGGTTTCATTGATTCCTTCACCATCTTCCATTAGCGATGCCTCAAGACACCTTCCTCAACCTGTAATCCCCTCTCTTTTTCTTTGTCTATTTTCTTACTTCTTTGAAATGCTGAACTTCTATGAGCTTTACCTCATGTTTTCTTGAAATTTATGCTATTGGTTTTTTTAAAATCTTTACTTGCAAGCTATTCTATTCATGATCACTTAAATTTGTTTCTCTTGCCACTAACATAATAAAGATTGTAACTTTATGAGTTATTTTGTTAGTACAAGTCATGGAATGGATGGAAAGTTGTGAGGTTATTTCTTAGATGGTGACTCTACTGATAGTTATTATCTTGGGAAGACTCTTATTTTGTTGTTGTTGTTGAAGAAAATTGAAATCAAGAAGGATGACTTCCTGAGATAATAACTATTAATTGAGTGGTCATCTAAGAAATCAACCCCATTGTACTAAGTGAATTCATTTTTTTCTCCAAAGTGGTATTGACTGTTTTTTATTTCTTTTTTTGTTTGTGAGCAATGCAGGGTATGATTTGTTGCAAGTTTGGACCAGAGCTTAATAATGAGGATCGCTTTCATAGACGTGATATTCTTCAATCCGTTGGAGCAGCAGTAGGCATGGTGAGTCCCTTATTTCCATTTAAGCAGGATTGTTTTGTTGAAAGAAATGAGTTAAACTTCAACAATGTAGTGTATTGTGATCATCCAATGTGCTTCTTGAACACATCAATTGTGTCTAACATGTTAACATTAACTGTCAACAGAAGAAATGAGTTGAACTTCAACATGTTGTCATGTAGTGCAATCCAATATGCATTGTGAGCACGTACGTTGTGTCTAACAATGAGTAAAAATGTCCAATTTCCAATTAAAAACCAACTAACTTAGTGCTGAAAAATAATGTTCACTACTATCTAGGGTCTTTGTTTTTATACATCCTATTAAAGATCCAAATTCTGTAACACATGAGTACTGTCAAAGGCTCTAAGGTCATTCTCTCTCTCAACCCTCCAACAGAAAATTTCAAACTACATCATATAAATTAGGACGGAGTGCGTAACTATTAGTACTAACAGGTTATATATGTCTGCACTTTCTTTCTCTGACTGAAGGTAACTATATTAGTTTCTTCTCTATTTTCAGAATTCAAGGAGGCACAAACTTCTCCAGCACCTTTTTTCCTAAGAACTCGTTCATTTTAGTACAAGTTATATTTTGAAAGAAAAAAGAAAGTGCTTACATGCAGATAAACTCATTTTGAAAGAAAAAAGAAAGTGCTTACATGCAGATAAACTCAAAGTAGTCTACGTAAGATAGATGGAAAATTGTACAACTAGAGATAAAGTTATTGTTGAAAAAACTATTCAAATGCATATGTAGCTATAAATTAACAAATTTATATTGTGGTCAAATGTATATGCAGTTATAAATTTTACAAATTTACATTATGGACTGTTATCTCATCTAACAATATAAGAGTGTTGAGGTGATGATTACTTTCAGCTGTAATTTCTGTTAGGACTTGATAGCAAGATCCAGTGCATTCATCGAAGTAGCAAATGCTGCTGATTTGATACAACGCAGACAGCGGTCAGATTTTCAATGTAAGCTTCGCAAAGTATTCATTTTCTTCTCACAAGCAAATCTGGCATGCTTCATTTTAGTGAACTGAGATTCCTTTTTTCTTTATTTACAGCAAAGATCAAACTGACTCTTTACGATGCTATAAAGGTGAATCTTTAATAAAAGATGCTAATTACTCAAGTTGAACATTCAAATACTAAAAGTTTTCTATACCTTATTTGTCTTTGTTCTCTTCCAGGCAAATCCGGATATAATTCCATCCTTGCTAACTTTAGCACTTAACGATGCCATAACATATGATAAGGTCAGAGACCATTATCTCCTTTATCTTGACTGAGAAAAGTAAAAGACTTGTGTAATTGAGGAATATTTTGCAGGCAACAAAAACCGGGGGTCCCAATGGATCCATACGTTTCAGGTACTTGCTTTTCATCAACCTATTGCCTTGGATAAAGTGTTATACTCCCATGAAGTCTGATATACCATTTTTGTATCTCCTGTTTTTTAAGTTGAAACTGGATAAAAAAGACTCTGGTCACAGTGGTGGAGCTAGGGGGCGGAAGGGGGTAGGGGCGGATGTAGAGGCCTAACTATGGGTTCACGTGAACCCAGTATTTTTGCTCACACCTTATATATA
>JAJONR010015399.1:0-21629 GCA_029582245.1 Solanum etuberosum
ATAAGAAGCACCATCAGTTCATCAAATCACAACATAATAAGTTAGTCCAAAAACATATGGCTAAAAATAATGAAATTATTCCATTGATGACAATTATGGTGATGCTAATTATGATCTCTAATTCAAAATTAGTATATAGTAAATTGGATGAAAAATGTTTTAAGGAGTGTATTAGAGGATGTCAAGGTCAAAAACCTGATTGTTATTTAGTTTGTGAAAAAATATGTGAGGATTCTGATCAAATGAACTATTGCAATCTTGATTGTTCAATTAACAAATGTGCAAGTTTAATCAAAGGTATCTTCTTTTTTTCCAACTTCTTCTAGGGATTTTTTTTTGCTTTGATTACATTTTTTAGAATCGAGAATTTATCGAAAAACAAGTCTCTATCATAACAAAGATAAGGGTAAAGTCTACATATATCTTATCCTTCTCAGATCCTCACTTGTGAAATTACACGAATAATGTTTATGTATGTTGTTGTTGTTGATTTAGGGTTTTGTTAGATCGATTTTATGATTTATTATAAATTTTATTCGAGTCATGTGTTTCTCACGCCACAAGATCGATTAAGAATAAACTCAACATTTGGGGTACGATTGAGAGATCGGGTTTATGTTGTCAACCCATTACAAATGTTTGTTTAGCCATATGATCCATTCATAGGAGATCAGATTTGTGTCGGAAAGTCTCACTTTTAGGGGTAAAGCGGTCATCACTAAAAAGAATTCATTCTCACAATTCGAACTCAAGATCTTTAATTAGAGATGTAAACTATTGATGGTTAAAATCATATATTTTTTTCAACGATCTTTCGTTCTTAAATAGCTCTTAAGGATTCTCAATATCTGGCAGAGATAGATTTTAATTTATGGTGCATTACAACAAATATTCTTGGAGTCATGTGGTGCTCTTCTTACATCGTAAAAATAACCACAATCGATCGTAAAATAAAACATCAGAGGGTGTTCATAGAATTATTATTTTTTCTATTCAGCTTAGAACGGAACGTATGAGATCATTTCCTCCTTGTCGTAATATTTTTTATTATTATTTCATTTTCCTCCGAGGTTACTACTAACATATTTATATGCAGATGACAAACAATGGAAAGGTTGCATAAATGATTGTTCCAACAATTACTGCAAAAATTAGAGCGTAGAGGATAGTCTTCAAAGTTTTATTTTATGATTATAGTTTTTTGTAAAACAAAAGCTACACTATGAAATTATTGCTAGTATTTCAATGATATATGTTTTCCTTGACTCTATACTTAGATTAATATTCACAATTTATTTTTCCTTTTTCTAAAAGAAATTAAGAAAAATTGAAGTGGCATTTTGCAGTTAGAAAATATTATAAATTAAATCATGATTCTTTGTAATGTTAAATCATTAAAAATAGATGAAATTAGAAAAGTTGATTAAAACATTAATTAAATCGTGATCATTATAATGTTAAATCATTACTTCATTGTGGGTAATCGGAAAATCCAATTCTACGAACCCAAAAATAAACTAGGTGTGGTCGTTAACACCTAAATCATGGATCCTCCTCTTAACATCTTACACCTCATAGTAGACTGACGAAGTATAATTCTGAATTAGTCAAATAAGTAGGTACCAGACACTAAATGCTTCTTAAAAAAGAATTAAATGCAATCTCCTCCATAACAAATTAGACAAATCTGATTATTTACACTTGCAATATCAATATGATCCATCAGATCATCAAATCACAAAACAATAAATTATTTCAAAATGAAATATGGCTAAAAAGATTGAAATTATTCCATTGATTACAACTATGGTGATGCTAATTATGATCTCTAATTCAAAATTAGTATATTGTAAATTGGATGAATATTGTTTTAAGGAGTGTATTAGAGGATGCCAAGGTCAAAAACCTGATTGTTATTTAGTTAGTTATAAAGTATGTAATGATGATCCAATGAATTATTGCAATCTTGGTTGTTCAATTCACAAATGTGTAAGTTTAATCAAAGGTATACATTTTTTTTTTCTAACTTCATTTAGGGATTTGAATAATTGATTAATGATTTTATGATTCGTTATAAATGTTTTTTTAGTTATATGATGGAAGTAGATTTATACAGTATTAGATTAATCTATTCGTAAATTCTGTAATTTTGTCCCAACTTTATATATATTTAGGTAGGAAGACTATAGTTTTTGTGAGATCAATTTTATGACTTGTTATAAATGTTATTTGAGTCATGTGGTGCTAACATGGAATGATAAGAATAAACATGACGGGGGTTGGGAGATCGATTTTATATCGATCCATTACAAATGTTTGTTTAGCTCCTTTAGTAGGAGATCGATAAACAAAATATAAGAGATTTTTGTATGGTTATTTTCTTAAAAAATTCATTGATTAGGTGTCTGGTACATTTATTTGGGGTTTTTTTGATTAACTTGAATTTGCGTCGGAATGCTAAATTTTGTTTTAACGAATCGATATATCTGATCGTATAAGATTATTTGCTCCTTGTCGTATTATTATTATTATTATTATTATTATTATTATTATATATTATGTATTTATTTGCTTCGTGCAGATGATAAACATTGGAAAGGTTGCATGAATGATTGTTCCAGTAATTATTGCAAAAATTAAAGCACAGACGATTCTGACTCCGTTCACTTTTAATTGTCATAATTTCATTTTTTAGAGTCAAATAATAATAATTTTTCATCATATTTGATATGCAAAAAATTAGAATTTATAGTACTTTTCGTATAGTTTTGAATATCTAATTTTTTGTTTAAAATATCGAATTAATGTAATCTAATTTAACTTTAAAAATTAGTCAAATTGACTTTCAGAAAATGCAACATGACAATTAAAAGTGCACAGAAAGAGTATATACTACCTCCGTCCACTTTTAATTGTCATGATTTTCTTTTTTAGAGTCAAACTATAAAAACTTTCACTGACATTTTATTATATATTTTTTCATCGTTTTGATATGCAAAAAGTTGTAATTTATAGTACTTTTCATATAGGTTTTAAATATCTAATTTTTTTATTTAAAATATCAAATTAATGTAATCTAAGTTTAACTTTGAAAATTAGTCAAATTGACTTTTGAAAAGCACAATATAACAATCAAAAGTGGACGAAGAGAGTAATTTTCAAAGCTTTGTTTTATGATTTTACTTTTGTAAAACAAAAGCTAGTCAATGAAATTATTGTCAACATTTCAATAGTACAAGTTTATCTAGACTCTACATTAGATTAATATTCACAATTTATTTTTTATTTTGCTAAAATAAATTTTAAAAGTTGAAGTGTCATTTTGAAGTTAAGAAAATATTATAAATGGAAATTTTAATCAAAACCATGATTTTTATAGTATTAAATCATTAAGAACAGAAAAAAATAATGTAAGTAGCGCTATTAGCAGTTAGCACTCATTTTTGCAAAATAAAAATTAATCCATGAAATTATTGTTAGCATTTTAATAGTAGGTATTTTTACTGATTCTATATTTGAATAATATTTATGATTTTTTTCCTTTACTAAAAGAAATTAAGAAAAGTTGATGAAAAAAATAGAATAATATTTTCTATTCAGCTTATGACTGATCGTAGGAGATCATTTCCTCCTCATCGTATCTTTATTATTATTATTATTATTTAATTTTCCTTTTAGTTTACTACTTACATATTTATTTTATGTATTTATTTGCTTCGTGCAAATGACAAACAATGGAAAAATTGCTCGAATGATTGTTCCAACAATTATAGCAAAAATTAGAGCTTAGAGGAAACTATTGTCAACTTTTCAATAATATAAGTGTTTCTAGAATCTAAATTTAGATTAATATTCAATGAAAAAAATATTTTTTAAAAAAAATAAATTAAGAAAAGTTGATGTGGCATTTTGAAGTTAGAAAATATTATAAAGTGAAAATTTTAATTTAACCGTAATTCTTTATAATGTTATAAATTCATTAAAAATACAGAAAATTTCATAAATAGCACATTCTATATTTGCAAAAACAAAATATTGAGATTTTTCTATATTTGAAGATGTAGTAATGTTTGATTTCAAAACGTAATAAAATATATGTAACAAACTAACAATGCCCATAAAATATCTCATACTTATTGAAAATGTGAATACAATATCTAATTGTAACTATATGTATGTGTATGTGGGGTCAACTGTATATATATGTACGTATATGTGGTCAATTGTATGTGTGGATAGTGACAGGTAGAATTTTTAGATATACAAACACATGTATAGATATATATATGCTACAAAATTACAAAATTTTACTATGTTATGCAATTTTCTTCAAAGTAGCACTATATAAAATTAAAGAATAGTATATGATTGTCGATTGCTAATTCAAATAATTTTTTCATTAACAAACTAGATATGAAAGCATACCTAAGTAAATAAATACAGAATAAATAATAGATTTTTTTTTTCTGAAAATACGTATTTCTCACGTTACATTTCAATAAAATCTATGAATTTTTTTTAAATGCTTTTACATACTTACTTGTATGTTGCATTTTTAAAAAAAATATAGAAGCCTCACCTATCATTCATATAAAATATTTTAAAAAAATTATTCGAAATATTTATATGCAAGACTTTGAAGTTTAAACTATGTATATCAATTCGTTTGGTATGCGAATTGGGACGATTTTTTTTCATATTTAAAACTCAAATTCAAAATTCAATCTAGCTACATTTAATTTATTTATTTTCAAATTATCTATATGTCAATTGTTTCAATATATATATATCCTTTAGTTTCAATGATATGTATATCCTAAAATAATCAACCAAAGTTATTGCTTTTCCAAATATATTAACTATTTTAAATATATATCCTTTAGTTTCCACATATATATAAATAATAGATTTGATGCTCTTACAAATATTTCAACTGTTAAATAAATATCCTTTAATTCTCATATATATATACCCAAAAAAAAGTCAATTATTTTAAATATATTTAATTTAGTTTCCATATAAGAAGATAGTAATAATATAATGCAAGATCAACAACAACTATATAAGTGACTCAAATCTATATATTATAAGGCACCCAAAAACATAAAGTGAGAACAAACAAGTTAACAAAAAAAAAATGGCAAATATTATTTCATTTATGAAATTAATGGTGATGTTCATTTTGATCTCTAATTCACAATTTGTTAATTGTAAATTGGATCAAAAATGTTTTAGGGATTGTATTAAAGCATGTTTCCAAAATCCTGGGTGTTATATGGCATGTGCAAAAGTATGTGAAGTTTCTTCTCTTAATAATGTTTTTTCTCCAATGGATTATTGCAATCTTGGTTGTTCAATTGACAAGTGTGCAAGTTTAATCAAAGGTACATTCTTTTTTCTAACTTTTTTTTGGTTTCAAATAGATTTTTATGACGCGTTACGAATGTTCTTTTAGTTTTTTTTTTTTACGGAAGATTGATAAGTAGAATGTATAAGATCTTTATCTGATCATTTTTTTTTAGTTGAGTTGTAACTGGTCATAAAAGATCATTTTCTCTTTGGGATTAGCGTGTGGCGTGTCATTTCTTTCTCTTGTATAGATCTTAAAGAAATTTCAATATTTGGGGAGGTTATATTTTATGACTAGTTATAAATGTTTTTTTGGTTATATGATAGGGGCAGATCTATAGTATTAGGTACGGTTCATCTGAGTTCAGTATTTTTTGTTCGAATTTTGTATTTGTTTTAAGAAATTCATGAAGTTGGTTATTATATATTAATTACTTTGTTCAATAATTTATATGGAGTAGTAAATGACCCTCTTTTTATTTTTCTTGTTATTAATGGACCTTTTAGATCACCACACTCAAAAAGATTCCTTTTGAATAAATTTATGAGAAATAGTAGATCGTGGTACGCTGTCTTGAAGGATAACTTTCTAAGGGTTATATTTGCACAATTTATAAGAAAATTGGGTCGAAATCTAACTATTAGCCTAAAAATGGAACGTTAACATAAATAAATCCTTAATTTGATATTGTTATAGAAATTCATACACTTCAAGTTTTAGATTTGTCTATGAATGGATTAGTCATTTTTCATCTATTCAAATCGTAACGGATCATATCTTGAAATTATTTTTTATCTTTCTTATTATTACTTTGTTTTCCCTTTCAAATTCATTAACATATTTATTTTGTACAGATGACAAACAATGGAAAGGTTGCATGAAGGATTGTTTTGGCGATTATTGCAAAATTGGAGCTTAGAAAATAAATTAGAATATTAATTAATTAATGTGATATCATTAATTAATGTTGTGAATGAAAAACTACTCATAATGTCATATTTTCTATATAATAGATGTTTTTCTTTGAATCTCTATTTAAATTAATTAGAAGATAGTATTTCTCTTTCTATCTTTAAGTAAGTGTTGATTTCACTCTTTTTTTATTTCGAATCCATAAAATTTAAATTACGAATCATTTTCTAACTAGTGAACCAAAATTAATTCTTTGTTCTCGAGATTCAAAATCGAAGCCTCTGATTGAGGAGGAGGAATTTCATAGGCATAAAGTAGAAAAGAAAAAAAAAACAAAAGTTCACTTGGTCGAAAAAAAATTGGATAGCAAATTTATTGACATCAAATATGTGAAAAGAACCAAAAGTTGGTTAAAGGGAAGGATGAGTCACAGGGGCGGAGGTAGGCGGAGGTTTGTGGTTCGGACGAATCCAGTAGCTTTTCTGTAAATCTTGTATTTATATTAGAAAATTAAATAAATACATATATATATGAACTTTTGAACCCCTAAAATTATTGATTTACAGTTTAGTGATAAAGAAAGGATAGTGGAAAGCAAGAGTTTCGGGTTTGAATCCCACTATCAACAAAAAGTTTCTTTTTTTAAAAAAAATATATGAAAATTAGAACCCTCAAACTCCTAATTTTGGCTCCGCCTCTCATCAGTCAATAGATTACTAACCAACAAATGGCTAGAATAAGAGAAATTAACTTAACTAGCCGTCTGCAGAACGCTAAATATATGATATATGTATAATTAATGTATACAATATACGTATATTGAATAGCAAGTAACTAATAACTATAAATATTTTTGATCGAGCGATCATATATGTAACTTCCCTCAAAGATAACTAAACCATAAACAAAAAATAAACAAAATTTTACTCTTTAAGATTTGTTCTTCTTTGTTTCCAA
The DNA here is from genome assembly GCA_029582245.1 of Solanum etuberosum. Taxonomy (NCBI): domain Eukaryota; kingdom Viridiplantae; phylum Streptophyta; class Magnoliopsida; order Solanales; family Solanaceae; genus Solanum; species Solanum etuberosum. The sequence continues at coordinate 7,220 of JAJONR010015399.1, forward strand.
GAAGAGGTCCTCTTTAATTTTGCCAAGTCTATTCACTACATCTTTCATATTTACCCTCTCTTCTTGTCTTTCTTTTGTGCATTCCAAAGCCAACTCCATCATACTAAATATGCAAATCTCATGATTTTCTCCAAAGAGAATATTTTCATCAACAATTGTCTTCAAAGAACTTGGAAATGATTCACTTACCCATTGCCTCAAGTTCATGTTTTCATTGAAAAACTCATTTGTTGGTCTTCTTCTTGTCAATATCTCTATTAACATTATGCCATAACTATAAACATCGCCACTCGTGGACACTATTCCCTCTGAGCCATATTCTAAAAACAAACGAAGGAAAAGAAATTAATATGTTATAACGAGTTAATATAATGATAGTGTAAAAAGCTTCTATACTATCAGTAGATATAAGTTAAATCTAGTTGACTCTACCCTAGTCTATAAGGGGTGAACTTTTCTTAGTTCAAGTGATTTTTTGAGTGGGGCCCCAATAACACTTGTAGGATAAGCATGTGTTTCCGGGGACGGTATAAAAGTGAGTCCGGTCTAATTAAAAAGATGACTCTCAACAACAAAAAAAATACTTAAGCTAGAACTTTTCAAGATCACTAGGAATCTATTGACAGAGTTCATGTCACAACGATCTATATGGAAGGGCAGTTCAGTTGATACAACGATCTATATGGAAGGGCAGTTCAGTTGATACAACAATCTATATGGAAGGGCAGTTCAGTTGATACAACCAATAAGGGGCAAAGATAAGCCCTTTTGCTACAAAGAAAGTGAACGGTGAGCTCAAAGATTCAAGACTTAGCCGAGCATTAATGAAGCTAGATTCAGGCATAGTAAGTAGCACCAAAGTCACCTTAATTGACCAATATTCTATTTTTCAGAGAGAAGAATGACCGATTAGTCAGAGAAGAAATGTTTACCTGGTGCGATGTAGCCAATAGTGCCCAATGTGTTAGTTTGTGCCATGGAGTTGTTTTCACCTAAAATCTTTGAAATACCAAAATCACCAACATGTGCTACCAAGTCACCATCTAATAAAACATTTTCAGGCTTCAAGTCACAATGGACTATAGGTGTATCATAACCATAGTGAAGATATTCCAATGCCATTGCAACATCAAGCATTATGCTAAGTCTTTGAAACATATCCAACACTTGATGTTCCTTACCATACGACCAACTTTCAAGGCTTCCATTTGGCATATACTCGAGAACGATGGCTCTAACGTATTGATTGGAACATGTAGTGATCACCTTGACAAGATTTCTATGCTTGATGCTTCTCATCACTTCACATTCGGTATCAAACCTCTTGCATCCTTCCTCATTTTGCATATTTAGAACCTTTATCGCGACCGTAGTTCCATTAGCCAATATGCCCTTGTAAACAGAACCAGAACCTCCTGAACCAATCATGTTAGAGCCACTGAAACTATCCGTTGCTTGTTGAAGTTCACGGTATGTGATCAACTGGTGTGTTGTGATTTCTGTCAACTCTTCATGGTCTTGAAGTTTTGTTCTTCTTGATCTTCGCTTAATCCATACGAACAGAACAACAAATATGAGGAGAATTGATGCAATCACAGGAATGACAACTACTAGCACATGTTTCTTAGAATTTGATCGTTTCGTTGCACTATTCGTAGCACATTGAGAAACTTCTGATATAGGTTTTCCACATAAACCTCTATTTCCAACAAAAGATTGAGGAGAAGAGTTTGCAAACACACCACTAGTAGGTATTTCACCTTCTAAATGGTTGTAGGAAAGATTGATTTCTTTAAGGAACTGAAGTTTTTCTAAGGACTTTGGGATGTTTCCTGATAACTCATTTGAAGATAAATCCAAGAACTCCAAGCTTAACAAACTGCCAAATGATGAAGGAATTGCACTCCGTAACGAGTTGTTTGATAGTGAAAGATAACTCAGGACTACAAGGTCTCCAAATGTAGTTGGAATCACACCGGAAAGTTGGTTGCTTGAAAAATCTATACCTTCAATAGATTTCAATTTTCCAATGTCAACAGGAAGTTCCCCTTGTATTGAATTTCGCGTCACGTTTAGAAAAATCAGGCTTTCCATTTCCCATAGACTTGAAGGTAGGCTTGAGGTGAACTTATTGAAGCCAAATGAAAGCCTTTGCAGCCTAGTGAGTTTTCCAATGCAACTTGGAATAGCTCCAGAGAGCTCGTTTTCGTGTAGAAATGTGTCTCCCAAATTTACCAAGTCACATATTTCCTCTGGAATTGAACCTTGTAACTTGTTTTTGCTTAGATAAAGCCTCTGAAGTTGCTTGAGCTCACCAATCTCTGGTGGAATGGTTCCTGTCAATTGGTTACCGTTCAAGACTAGCGATAACATGCTGCTTATATTGCCTACTCCTCTTGGAATTTGTCCATTTATCTGACCATTCTCTATGTTGAACATTTCTATAGTAGACGAAAGATTACTAACCGAATCAGGCAAGACGCCATTCAAGGGGTTGTTAGCCAATATCAGAAACTGCAGCATCCTACAATCCACCAAAGAGTTCAAGAATCCAAGCTCTTGTTGTCCTGGTTCATTTGTAAGCTGATTACCACCAAGATTCAAGAACTCAAGCTGGCGTAGATTTCCCAAATTACTTGGAACTATGCCTGTGAACAAGTTATAGGATAACTCCAGCTCAATAAGGTTAGAAGCATTTGTGATATATATTGGGATTTCTCCTTCAAGTTGATTATCTGGCAAGAAAATTCCCTTAAGGTTTGGAAGTTTAAGTCCAAGAGTGGTTGGAATTCGCCCCGAGAGATCGTTATCACTGAAAGCAATGTACTCCAAAGAAGATATATTGAAGATAGATTCTGGTATTACACCAGTTAGATTATTGAAATCAAATCCCAACATCTTCAAGTTTGGTAAATTTCCAAGTTCTTGAGGAATTGTACCACTTATATGGTTGTTCACACAACCAAGAGATTGAAAAGTGGAAATATTACTCAACGAAAGTGGAATTGTTCCACTTATTGCATTCTGAGTTATATAAAAACTCTCAAGCCTTGATAAACAACCAATATTTCTCGGAATTTGACCTGTTAAATTGTTGTAAGACAGAACAAGAGTTCTCAACTCAGTGAATTGGCATAGTCTTGAAGGAATCTCACCGATGATTCGATTATAACTAAGGTCTATAACTTCAAGATTCATCACCCCCTTCATTTCATCAACCAAGAATGAACCAGAAAGACTATTGTTAACCAAATACACAGCACGTAACGAGGACATGCTAAAGATCAATCCAGGGATTGATCCTGAAAACTGATTATGTGACAAATCTAACTCAACAAGTTGGCTTAGATTCCCAATCTCAGTTGGAATTTTACCACTAAATCTATTTCCATCTAACCTCAATCTCTCCAACTTTGTGATGTTACCAACAAAAGGATGAAGAGTTCCTTCTAGTTGATTGTTATGAACATCAATGACTTCCAAAAGAGGTAAGTTTCCGAGTTCATAAGGAAGAGTGCCATGAATGATGTTGTTACTAAAGTTAAGTATAGTAAGATGGGATAAGTTAGCTATTGATGGTGAAATTTTGCCTTGAAGATTCATGTTTGGGAGATTTAAAGCTATGACTCTTTGGTTTTTTGGATTACAAGTGATACCAAACCAAGAGCAAAATGAAGTATTTGATGTCCAATTTTTGGAAAGGAAAGAAGAGTTATTTGTAATGAGTTGCTTAAAAGATAACAAAGCTTCTATGTCTGTTTCATTTGTGGAAGTTGCATATAGGGAAAAAATTGATTCTTGAAATACTAATAAGATAAGGAAAAGAACATAGCTTTTCTCCATCTTGTCAAGGATTTTTTTCTCAAGATTTGAACCAGACTGACCAACTTCTCAAATGGTTTAACGAATCCAATTGAGCATAAATCTACTCTTCGAATCACAAAAAACAAACAAAAATAAGAAGAGGCTATTATATTGTTGAAGGAGAATAGAAAGTACTTATTTCAATTTGTATAATAATCAAGCTATTCAAAACAATTTGTAATACTTGCTATGTTCTTTTATCATCTTTTTTTCCAATGGGAATTTAGAAAATGTTGTGAGATGTTCATGTTTGACCAAAGATTACTCCCTCCGTTTTAATTTATATGAGTTAGTTTGACTTGACACGGAGTTTAAGAAAAAAAAAAGACTTTTGAAATTTGTGGTCTAAAATGAATAATAGATATTCGTATGACTAAAAATTATTTTATTAAGGGTAAAATAGTCATTTTAAATTTAAACTGTTGTTAAATATAAAAATATGTCATTCTTTTTTGAATTGACCTAAAAGGAAAGTAAATCATATAAATTGGAACGAGGGAGGGAGTATAACTTTGAAGTAGATACCGCCAAAGGATGTGGTGGGAAGAATAGGATTCCTCTACCCTTAATCAAAGGTTTCGATTTTGAGCTTTAGGTATGGAAAAAAATCTTGGTAGAGTGTTTCCCTTTGCATGAATTTGAATTAGTTGGATCCTAATGCGAATACTAGACACCGAATGAAAAACTGAAAAAAAGAATTTGACTTTATAATAGATAGGTACTTGATTATTAATGATTTCAAATAATGATTTAAAATCCTATTCAAGTGTGAACCTTAATCAGTCAAAATCAAGGAAACCAGCAAATATGACAAAATTCAAGATGGTGTAAATGTCAATATTACTGTAATCTTTACACGTTAAAAGTTCCAAATTTTTTACTCTTGGAAAGTAAGTGTGTAGAATACTAATTTTTTTCTAATCAATGTTAGAGAAAGAGATTTCTTTTTGCAATCAGTCTAATTTTTTTTTCTAGGTAATTTGATATACTTATTATGGATAAATATCTGAAGTTAACTTTAACAAAGCAAGTGACTTTGTGATCATATGAGAAATCAACTCTGAACGTTGAACTCATTAGAAAAATGAGAACGCGATAATATATAATTCTGTCTAATCATTTATAAAATAGTGTTAATAAATGGCTCAAATTGGGTGAAGAATAGTCTTCCTAATTTTATGCATTGATTAGTAAAGGAAAAAATACACCCAACATCCAACCAACATGATATTGACATTAGTGTCGACAAAACAAAATAAAGAGATCAAATGTCATTAATAAGTCAAAGGATTCGTAGATCGATTTGACGTAAACAACTGATGATTTGAATTTCACCAAGAATATTCAACTTTGATTTAATAAAGCGCGAATTTCTCATTTGTGTTATATGTATGTATTATACACACACATTTATATGTATAAAATGTTAAACAAGCAGAAGGAATGGACACATTTAAGAATGAATACTTTAGTGTTAATCTTTCTTGTGAGTTTCCAATTTTGTTATGTAATATTCGTTTAACTTTGAATTCTGCAATCATTTCGAAATGAGTTTAAGTTATATACACCGTTGACATAAAGCATAAAGAATTTTTCATATGACATGAACAAGTCAAACAAAATTCAACTGTACATGTGATAATAGTTGAATAGTTGAACATTTTCAAATGACTTCTTATACACTACATAATGTAGTTCAAAGAAATGCAGGAGGAAGAGGAGGGGGACTGGGAACTGGTGTCGCGTTTTCCTTCGTTCCTGGATGACATGTTTGTAGCAATTCGGCCACCAAAAGACGCGACAACAATGAGGAAATAAACTCATGACAGAGCCTCGGCCATAAGTGAACGATGCTTCTGTTGCTGCTCATAAAGGTCGCGGAAGATGCTGTATTTGGCATCGTGGTACTTCTTCACTTTCACGTCTTGAGACGGATGAACAACCTGCCATCAACCGCATGAGAAACATAAGAATATGGCACAATGAACCTTAATGGAAAAGACATTTTTCAAAGAGGTAGCAGCCAAGTTTAGTTCCATGGTGGAGATAAAAGATAAAATTACTAGAATCTGGTGTATGGCACCAAGAAGGGTGGCGGTGGAGGAGAGAAGACGGAGTGTCTTTCTTTTAGGTTGTCAGGAAGAAGCAAATACAAGAACGAAGACAGCCTCCTTAAGCAAGTAGCATGAAAGTGCAGTAAAAGACTCCGCGGAACATTTAATCTGTTGTCCCAACGAGATCTAAACACAAGGAACTTTATTATCTATGATTTCTGCATCAGGGTGTGGATGGTATAGTTCCTAAAAGAGACAAGTTTACCCAAATCGACCAACCACGGAGAGGTAAAGTCAGAGTCAATGGAATTTTAAAAGTTAAAAATGCAAAAGCATGAGCAAATTGCAAGAGAAAGAGAGAATGGACGATAAATAAATGAATGTTTTAAAGATAAGGAAGGCAACATAAAAGGTTCCTCTTTCAGTGAGAAAAGTAGATAGTGTAAACAGTCGCACACCTGACCAGCTGCATTCATTGCCTTCATGGCGTCACGAACAGTAGGATATTTCTTTGATGCAACAGCACCAAGAATAGCAGACCCCAATAGCACAGATTCATTTTCGCGAGGGAGAATGATAGGGTAACCTGCACAAGACATAATACAGCTTGGAATTGATTAATATATCCAAACACGGAGAAATCTAGGATTATTCAGTACCAATGTTGAAGGCTTCACAGAGATACTGAAAGATAATAAATTGAAATCTATAATACACCCTTTCCAGCAATTGGAAAGCTCGAGGGAAAGTTTAGGATTCACTACCATCCATAGAAGTCTATCACTTCCTAACTTGTTGTTTCAGGTTATTTCCTTCTATTTCATTGTTTACTGTTCTAGGGGAGGTAACCAAGTTGTAGTATAGTGGTGAGTACTCCTGCCCATCACGGTGGTGACCGGGGTTCGACCATTGGCAACAAAGAGTTTTTATTTAGCCGACCCAACTTGCTTGGAACTGAGGCGGAGTTGTTGTTGTACTGTTCTAGAGGAGACCCAGCAAGGATATTATGCAAGTTTTGATTTTTGTGTTGGTATCAACAACGAGGATATTAAGCAAGCTTTGTCTACTTTTGCCAGCGTCAACAAGGACGGTAGGACAATGAATTTTACAAGTATAGCTAAACTGTGGTCCACTTCTAAGAACTAAGAACAAATACCCAAAAGTTCGATTTGTGAAAGATGCTCTTCTAGACCTAAATGCCAGTTAGCAGCTCCTGGACCACTGGGTAACACTAACATTTTAGCTTTGGTTTTAATTGCTTCAACTGACTACAGCTCCTGGACCACTGGGTAACACTAACATTTTAGCTTTGGTTTTAATTGCTTCAACTGACTAACTGATTGGAAATGTTGCGTGAGACACAATCTACTAACTCATCTATTTCTTTCAAATGTCCTACTAGAAACATATCATAATTTCATTTTTATAATACCTTGGGAGCTAATGAAACTATTTTAATAAATTTTAGTTCTTCATTAATCTTTTGCAATCTATTTATGCAGAGAGTAAATGCATTACATTTTCATCCACTTCATGTATATCACATAACTCATTGATAAACAGCATAAAAGGGGAACGAGAGAGAGAGAGAGAGACCAATAATATCCGCATGCTCTTGAACAAATAGGCGATTCTTTGCAAGTCCACCACAGGCTAGTAGTGTGTCAATCTGGACATAAAGAAACAATACAAGGAAGACGATCATTTCAATCAATCCGGTAATTATTGGTTCAGGTATCAAAATGGAAGGCATGTACACTTCATGTTAAAAGCTCTCAGCATAAGAAAAGCAACAAATAGAAGATCAAAGTGATGTTGGTAGTTGAGTGTTGTCTCACTTTCCGCTGGGATAGGCTTGGTGGTAGTTTAGAGCACCGTATCTGCATCTACTTTCTTACCAGTAGTATTAGTATTATTCTAGTAGTTTCTTGTTCTTCAATTTCTGTTAGTATTATTTGTTGTTTCTTGTACTTTGGTTATCATATCATTTATCTGTAAAATGCTATGTAATGTTTTCTTACTATTTGTCATGGCTTCTTCACTTCGATTTTATGCATCCAAAACTGCTTTGGCATGCTTTCCCTTTCTTTATTTTCTTTCTTTTCCTTTTCTTTATTTGAGCAGAGGATCTATCGAAACAACCTCTTTACCTTCACAAGGTAGGGGTAAGGTCTGCGTACACACTGCCCTCCCCAGACCTCATTCGTGAAATTACACTGGGTTTTTTGTTTTTTTGTTGTTGTAGAAGATCAAAGTGATCAAGAAGAAACGTTGAGACACACAAACATTGCATTACTAGGTTCCTTCTCAGACACATCCTAACCTCCCATCACTGTTACCAAAAAGCTTACATCATCTTTGCTTTGGGTGACTGAGTTTCAACATTCAAAGTCTATTCAAAGATGCATATGCTAGCCAGAAAAGGTCATACAAGTCAACAATGTGGAGAGCTCAAGCATACCAAACTTTACAGGTTTAAAAATCTCTTCACTAAACTAACTAAATACAAGTAGTATCAGGAAATGAGTCCTCACCTTGTGTCCATTAGCATTGCAATGCTCTACTATATGGCGGGTTCCATATGCAATGCCCTGTACTGTGGCAAGGTACAGAAGTGCCAGCTGCTTTTCACTAGTGTCAAGTGTTAAACCAGAAATCATACCTTTTGACTTTGGATCTGCAATAGGGGACCTGACAGAAATTTTGCATGTAATTTATTACAGATAGTAGGCAATCAAGGTAAATAAACAAATTAACCATTCTACAGTATTATACCTGTTACCATGAAAATCTGGGAGAATATGCATATCATTAGTCAATGCAGCTATAAATGGTGACCCCTCATCTTGCTTCATTGATTCCAGTATCTCATTCAACAAGTCAAATATTGAGATTCCTAGCAGAAGATATAAACTATAACTTTTAAGCAGGAGACCACCGCAAAAGGAGAGAAAAAAGCAAAGTGCATGGGAGTCGAGAAAACTTTGACAAGGAGCACCAGACATAGTTCCATAAATGCCACATCAAGGTCATCTTACTTCGAGATGCAGCACGATTTGCAAGATGAGGAGATGCAACATGATTCTCAATTATATGGTCTAGCAATGAACCAGTAGCACTCTGTCCTCCTTCAGTAAGCCAGTACTCGGGAACCATCGCTGAAAATATTGCAAAGAGCAAAATAATGGAACATCATTTGCTTGTAACAAAAGCAATAGCATTTGCAGATAAAATATGGGAACCCTCCAAGATTAATGTCCAACTAAATGCAGAACCTAATATCTAACCTTAAGCATTTATTTTACAGCTTTTCCGCATTACAATGTCAGTTTGACTATGCATATCCTGAGCGACATTTACATCATTTGAACAAAAATGGTTTGAAAGAACAACTGTACATTGCAAGTGGAAGTGTACCTGACCAGAAAGGTCCCCAGACTCCAGGTATGAATAATTTTGTCCTGGATACAGCCATATGGCATGTGGAAGTACCACATACAAGCACCATACGCCTACTTATAGCATCTTCATCAACTTTCAAACATGCAGGAACAATCCGTCAATAAGTAAATATAGTCAATAATATAAGCAAAGATATTTTGATCATTCAACATATCCAGAAGAGTACTCAATAATAACAACCTATAGATTCAGAATCTGATGCAGGCACACTTTCCATTACACCAACACCACCAGCATGAGCATCTATCAGAGCAGTACCTACTGGTGTCCCCGCCATCAAACCCAATTCCTGAAACATAAAGCAGCACCTTAGTAAAGTAACTCAAAAGCATGAAGAAAGTAAGGGGACTTGTAACCATCAAAAACCACAAATGCTTGCATCATTGAGAATGATTGTGTGCTACTTTTCACTTTTGCTAATAGTCAAGATGCAATGTGATTCTTATAAATTCTTCACCTTTGCAGCAAGCGGTGTTAAACCCGAACCCAATGCATGACCGGGGAATGCTACACTTCGCCCTGCACATTTTTATTATAAAATCATGAAAAAAGAATAACTAAGCAGTTCTTAAGACTAAAAGATATTCCACTATACGAACAACATAAATAAATATTGACCCTTTGAGACAATGTGCCTAACAGTTCAAAAGATATTTTTTTGAGTGGGCAGGTTTTATAAATCTCAATCCATAGATAAATTAGAAAACAATACAAAACAAAAACAAATACACGAAAATGGAACAAAAAAAAGAAAAGAAATAGGATGCTAAGCAGAACTACGACTGTTTGCCAAGACACAGATCAGTAAATGCTGATGGCAACCTAACATGAAATGATGCACAAATTTGTGGTTTTTCCTCTTCTTTTTTTGGTGAGAGAAGACCAACTCCCAAACTAATCCCTAATATATGAGAGGTGACACTATCTGTTTTCTGAGACTCATTGCTCAACTTTCAAAGACTCTTTCAACAGCCGCACGTTATAGCATCACTTCAAATAAGATGATGAATAGAGATTGACAAGTTTGCAACAAAGTCAGTTCCCTGATTTTTTTTCAAATCATACATTTTGGTAATTTAGGTGAAGCTTCAAAAATACCTATCTTAGCATGATGCCCATCAACAAGATCACCTAAACCAATCTCCTCCCAGAATCCATCATCCCATCCACGAGATTCCATATCACGGGAATCTTTCTCATTTATCTGCTGCATGTGCGCATGGCCTAGATATGTCCATTTGCATACAGTGGTGCATAGACTCCTCGTGTCATCTCCTGTTGCTCTAATAAGTTAACAGAATAGATGGCATCACCTCTTCCAGTTAAAACTTCAAGAGATATAGTTCAGGAGCTATTTCTTACTTGTATGTTAACCAATCACTTAAATCCATCCACCTAAATGCCATCGACCAGGATTCTTGGAGATTTTCCTTCACCCACAAGAGCTGTAAAAGAAATTTTGTATTAACAAGAAGTAGATAGAGCATATCAAGATATGATGATCAAGGAAGTAATTAAGTAGAAATTTCAACTTTTCCTTTTTGACTTCCTACAGTAGAAAGCAAAGAAGCGTAAAGATGTCAAAAGCAAGCATACAAACAACACATACATATTTAACTTACTTCATTAAAAAAAACACATACATTATTGACTATCAGATTCAGAAGGAAAGTACAGGTGATATCGCTGATATTTATTCATTACTAGGTAAGAAGGTATGCATGTCATCATCCCCAATAACATCACTCTTTCCATACGGTTCCAAAAGTATCCTTCAGGACCACACAAAAGCAAGTGCATGTTAAGAATTCAACATTGAAAAGCAAATTTCTGACAACCTAACCTCTAATTGAGTCTCTTTACAGGACAGAACTTATTTTATTGCTTACTTACTCCTATACTCCTGCGTCCTTTTTCTTGTGTAGTTTCAGGAAAGAAGGTGGATGTGGCACGGGGCTTAAAAGTTACACACTGAACAAGTGCTGCCCAGATCACCTTATGCCAAGCAACTACCAAGATAAAAGGGGTCATCCATATGAAAACTTCTACAAATTTACCCAACCATCAAAAGTGGAAGCATATAACTACTCTTTCAATGTACCGTACACTAATTAGACACGTTTCACACGCTTCTAGCTGAAATGAGTATCTTTTGGCATTAAACTGTGTGATAGATTTCACCTTTGTGGCAAGACAGACGAGACTAACAAGCATTTAGCTCTATATTATGAAGTAACTACACAAATATGGAACAACTTTCTGTGTATCAGATGGATATTGCCAAAAGTTCCTTAGAATTGTTGAAAAGTTGGAACAGGGGAGGAGGTCTTCCGAGACAAAAAGAAGATGGAAGATGATACCAGGTTGCATTTGGTGGACTGTTTGGAGGGAAAGAAATCTGAGATGCTTCGAAGGAAAGGATGGTTTTAAAATTTTGGACTGACTTAACTCTAAATTTTAACATATTCCTTGATACTCAAGCTGGTAAAACTTAAGTTTGATAATTTTGAACAACACTGGGTTAATGAACAATCACCAAGCCTGAACCAGAACTAGCCAGGAGAATGACCAACGGGGATGAGGCCCCTGCAAATGGAGCAGTCACTGAAAAACTCACAATCCCACCGGAACGGTCCAGCAAGAGACTAGAATATAAAACTAAGAAACAGAGTGAAAATTCTAGCCAGGTGAATGGTGTGAATTAGAATCTATCAAAAGTGTAGATGCTCTGATATTATGTGAAAACAAGAGAAGAGATTCTTGGGATGCATAGATGACTCCATTAAGTAGTATGAGAGGCATGAAATACCCTGTTCACTTAGTATATCTCTTCAGTGTGGCACTAATTAATATTTGACTAACTTATCACATTAACATTCTAGTAGAAATGTTGCCATAAGGGGTCAGCTAAACTAACCAATACATACTTTAAAAAATCAAGAATCTCATTCAGGACATAAGCAGTAGTCCTTCCTACTAGTGTATGTACCTTCGGTGGCTCCATCTCGGGGGATACGCCTCCACCACAATACTGTAGTACAGGTGAATTAGAGGCGTTGATCCTCTCAGCTTGTTTTACAGCTCTATGGTCCATCCACACTATGATGTTTCTTCTAGTATCACCACTCCATGAAACCGTGACAGGTTCACCCTCAGAATCAACAGCAACTGCATAGAGGAATCAATTCATCCATGTTATTTACTACCGTAATTCTGCATGTATACCTCAATCAACACGCTGGACAAATGAACTGCAGAAGTTAGTGACTATATACCAAGAGAACAAGTAGCAGCGAACCCCAGTCCCTTAACTTCTTCCTTGGAAACACTTCCGAGGGCACATGCCGTTTTTACAGCAGTGCAGATCGCTAACCAAATATCAGTTGAAGATTGCTGAATTTGACAAACCACATAAATGAAATCAGAAGCACAAAGAACTGAAAAGGAAGAAATCAAGCACTACTTCAGCAAAACAGAGTACGGTTTTCTCATTGCTACCTTTTAAAAACATATTACTATCAAGTAAACATATTGTAACATGACACAACCAACAAAAGTTGACCAAAAGAGATGGAGGGAAATCAACCATATAGAGTATAGACAAACAACACAAAGCAAGAACAAGGAATGTCCATTTTAAAATAGTTACAACATCTGACCTCAACACAGTCACCGTCTTTCCATATCTGTATTGGACTACTAGCAGAACCTAGAAGCTTCCCGTCCTCATTAAAGAGACCTGCTCTAGATTGTGATTTTAACATTAGTTACATATGACCACTCAGTGCTGAAAATAGTAACAGAAGCTTAACATTTGAGAAGTGATATCATCGAGTCAACACAAAAAAAAAAGAGAAACATAACCAACATCAAACCACCAGGGAAACAAACAATTTCACAATTAATTCATACCAACAAGCACCATATTCATAATACTGCAAGAATTCACTCAAAAACAAAACCCACCAAGCACCACATTCACAAGACAGCAAGAATTCATTCAAAAACGAGCACTTCCAGTTCCAAAATCCACACCATTAAGTCAGCGTCAACGCAAAAAGCCATGATTTTTTCACCATAACAAACCTCAAAACTCCAGCTAAAAAATAACTTTACACTTAATTCGAACAAGCACCATATTCACAATACTGCAACCATTCAAAAGCCATGATTTTTTCACCATAAGCAACTTCAAAACCCACCCCATTAAAAAACCAATTTTACACTTAATTCAAACAAGCACCGTAATCACAATACAGCAAGCATTCAAAAGACATGATTTTTTCCCAACAACCAACCTCAAGCCCCCATAAAAAAAATCAATTTCAGAATTAATGCACACCAACAAGCACCATATTCACAATACTGCAAGAATTCATTCAACCCCCCCCCCCCCAACCACCACCTGCACGAGCACTGCCAGTACCAACATCCACACCATTAAGTCAACACCAACACAAAAAGCCATGATTTTTTCACCATAACCAACTTCAAACCCCAAATAAGAACCAGTTTCACAATTAATTCAAACCAACAAGCACCATATTCACAATACTGCAGGAACTCATTCAACCCTCACCACCCCAACCAGCACTGCCAGTACCAACATCCACACCATTAAGTCAACGTCAACACAAAAAAGCCATGATTTTTTCACCATAACCAATCTCAAAACCCCATTAAAACCAACTTTACACTTGACTTAAACAAGCACCATAATCAAAATACTGCAAGCATTCAAAAGACATGATTATTTCACCATAACCAACCTCAAAACCCCATAAAAGAATCAATTTCACAATAAATTCAAACCAACAAGCACCATATTCACAATACTGCAAGAATTCATTCAACCACCACCACCTGCACGAGCACTGACAGTACCAACATCCACACCATTAAGTCAACTTCAACACAAAAAAGCCATAATTTTTTCACCATAACCAATCTCAAAACCCCATTACAAAAACCAACTTCACAATTAATTCATACAACAAGCACAATATTCACAACACTGCAAGAATTCATTC
>JAJONR010015400.1:0-17428 GCA_029582245.1 Solanum etuberosum
ACAATGCATATTATGTGTTACATAATAATTTTGTCTAAAGTCAAAGAAGCATGAACAAACAAAACATGGATTATTTTGTTTGCTTCTCAACACATCCAAATTTAATTTTTCCTGGCAATTTCAAATAACAAATTATGACATATTTCATGCCAAATTTTACATCATTCTTGTATTATTTTTTTAAAAAAATCAAAACGTAGACCATACTTTTTGGTGATGACCTAGGTATTATACTATATATTATTAAAAAAAGTTTTGGAGACAACGACACAATTAATTCGATTTAGTTAATAATATAAGGTTGAATTTTGACTCGAATTATTGAGTTGATGCAACAAGTGATATTTCATAAGGGAGGTCATGAGATTGATTCTTCCTGTTAATGACTTATCAGTCAGACCTCATCGCATCAAGCTTGTATAGTGCGATTTACATCTTTTATGTAATTTGTAAGCTATTACATATAAGCAGACTCACCTAATACACATTTAAAGAATAGCAACGGCAGACTTTCTGGAGATTCCAAAAAAAAGAAAGGGTGGAATTTTGAATCATCATATGAGTATAGAATTGATATTTGTCAAATTCTATGCCTTCATAATAGAAACTTAGAAAGTGGTGGAAGGGTCTTGAATAATCAAACCACTACAAAATTGAATTTGTCAAATTCAGTTCATACACTTTAACATGATATATTAAAACAATTAATAACAATGTGTAATTTCATGAATGGAGTGTGAAAAGAGTGATATGTACATTGATTTTGTTCCTACCTTGTGAAAATAAGAATGTTATTTTTGAAAACTCTCGCCTCATAATAATATTAAAACAATCCTTTTTTAAACTCGAATCTCACCTGTCATCACTTATTAACGAAGATATTTTCACATAGTTGGCCTAATTAATTTACATTTCACTTAGATATTTCAATCTTCAAAATATCAATTTCAATGTTCTTGCCTCTAATTCAAGTACTCTTTATTGTTTAATTTTTCTCCAACCACCCTATACATTTTTAGGTCCCAAAAGAGAAAGAAAAAGAAATCAAACTACCACAAGCAAAGTAAAACATTTGATTATTCTCACTTGATATTGCCCTACTTAAAAAAATAAAATAGGAATTAGCGACAGAAAAAATATGTAGCTAAACAATAAAATTCCGTAGATAATTCTATTCAGCAACAAATTATCAAAAATAAAACATTACCTACGAATAATCTAACAACATATTAGCAACGAAATTCATACCTAATTTCAGCTTTTATTTTTATTTTTGTAGTTTTACACTATAGTTTTTCCTCTTAAAAATATCACCACAATTATATACCTGACTTATTGACCTTATAAAAGCTACTTTCCTATAATTTCATGACACAAAATTGTAGAGTAAGCCCACTTTAATATTTTTTTCTTCATTAGCTGTCCAATATCTCTAGTGGTCCTAAAAATATAAAAACAAGTATCTAAGCCAAAGGAAGTTAAACTACACATTATAATAGTTTGATTTCAATGAACCATACGCTTCATCGAGGAAAGTGATGGGATGAATAATATTCCTTCATTCTTAATCAGATGTCTCGCGTTTAAGTCTTGAGAATAAAAGAAATTTCCGATGAAAGAGTTTTTCTCCTAAATAGACCTTATGCAACATGAATATGAATCAGTCGATCAGTACAAATAGTTTGTGATTAAAACACATGCAAAGTAAAACACACACATATAATTACACTATCTTTCATGTTTAAAATCCCCTCAATTCCTAAGTCCTTGACAAAAAGCTGGACAGATTTATTATTTACTTTTTTAATCGATATGTACAAATTATATATTGGTTATATACGATCATATACATATTATAAATCTGCTGACTATTTTTAGTTTAATCAGTTGAGTGTACGATTGTTCTTAATGTTTTGAGCTAAAAAAGCCACTTGATCTCTTTAATTTCATGACACAAAATGTTAGAGTTAGTCAAAACACCTAAAAAGGCCACTTGAATATCTCTTTAATTTCATGACACAAAATGTTAGAGTTAGTCAAAACCACATCACATAGAGAGGTCCCATTTGATAAATCTAATCATACACCACTAAGGAACTAGTATAGCTTGTGAGAGACACACAACAATTGACCAATTCATATAACACCTATCCTTTTGCAATAACTTCTTTTTCATCACACCACTATGTTGGGTTGACATCATGCTAATAACTTTTTATTTTTTTTATTATATATTTTATTTGTGGTGGTGGTTAGGGGAGGGCAAAGAAAAATGAATTAAAAGGTGGAATTCAAGAATGGAACATTTGATGGCCCATTGCTTTGTTGTATTGAAAATTTTGTCCTCCCACTTAGAAATTATTTGGTTGACTTCACACCTAACACTCATTACTACCTGAAATTGAAAAGAAAGACATATTCTAAACATAAAGATTGGATCACCTTTTTTTTTTCTTATATGTTCAAATATCAATTTCTTACAAATTTTTAAAATAAAATTTATGTATTTAGAAACTACTTAGAAAAACTATAAACTATATAGAAAGAACTTTCAACTTTCCATAATTGATGAAGAGACTTGTAAAATGTTTGAAGGAACTTTAGTCAATGAAAAATTTATTTGACTCTCCAAACTACACAAAATTGAACATAGAGTATGATGTTTGTTGTCTTATGCATTGGCCCAAGTTCCCCAAAAATATAGTTGAAATGACACAAATTCCGTTTAAATAGATTGATTTTAAATTTTTTGCCCTTCAACAACTGAACTTATGTCTAGTAGGGTACTAGACATAAGGGAGTAAGTTCTTTGGAAATTGAAATCGTGCGAGACATAAGTTAAGGGATATTATGATACAAAAATATATACTTACACCCCGCGATATAATATTTTTTTGTTACGAGGGGCATAAATTGAAAACCAACATAAAATAAGAGCATTAAGTGTCAATGGCCCTATTGCTTACAAGTTTACAGTATGATGATTGTTGGCTTATTCATAGGCCCAAGTGTAGAAATAACAAAGGCTGGAGCCAATGCAGTAATCAAAGCCCTTTTCTGATCCATGTAGAGCCCTTGGCAAAGTAGAGGGCTCTAATGTTTTTTCACTTACCTACCGAATAAAAGAAAATAAAGAAAAAGCACACTTGTGTTCCATGAAAAACATTTTCCTTCCTACCGAACACATACTCACCGTGTATAAATGATATAGGTAAACCCTATTTTATTATTTATTACAATAATCAAGAATAACAGATACCTCAATATCATGTCATTGATCGAACTGTAAAGTGAGGTGTACTTCACCTCAAAAAGATGAAAAAACAAAATCCATGAATTAAAAAGTAGAAAGCACAACTTGGATCAGATATAGAAAACAAGGAAATATGGCATTGCTCTCTTAAAACATTAGAAGGATCCTTATGTCTCAATGATATTCCGCGATCAAGACAATTGTAAGTTGTTACAACTCACAAGCAAACTATACATTCACTGAGACCTAGCAGGCACATTCATTCCGTTTAACCTGAATTTTTTTACGTTCCATTAAGTCTGACTCTTGAGTACACTCTTAACAATTTTTAGAAGTCTAGCATTTTTCCCAAGGTACACAAACCACTTTAAAGAACACCATCAAATGAAAGATTAGGCATGAGAAGCTCCTTGTTTTCTGTCATTAACGAGCGAACCAACTGTTTTAAACCAGCGCATAAGATTCCGATGGTCCTTCACATAGAGCCAAGCTTGTAGAAATGAAAAGAGGCTTTCGTTAATTCCTCGCTCTTCAATGAAGCTGTGCAGTGCATCTCTCATTTTCTCATCAATATCTCTGCATTTGCAATAAAACAAATCAGATGTCATTCTGCTTTAAAAAGTTTCTAAGTCTTAGTCACCACACAAAATCCTCCGTTCACAATAAAAGGCCTTCATCCATTGATCTTTTTATAAATTAATAATGACATGCAGAAACAAATACATCACAGAATAGAGGTCAGCTGGTCTAAGAACAAAGAAACAATCTGCAAACAGAAACTAGCCCTCGTCGGAACTGGAACAATAGTATCTTTTGATAAATCAGAAACTAGAATAATATCAGACATTAAAAACTGGAGATAAGCATTAAAACAGCAAGATTATTTAATTCCCATTCCGGTTCACCTGAGCATCTAACTGTTCACTTAAAAGAGGGAAAGAAAAACAGGTATCCTTCGTTGACGACATACAAATGCGCAGATTGAAGAGAATGGCTTTTCGCAAACAAGATTTTCAGCTGATAAACTACCAAAACCTCTCAATGGAAGCAGCTTCAGCAGGTGTCTGTAAGATTCTTGTTCACAAACTGTTGATTCCATTGCTCAACAAAGAACCTCTAGAGAAGTAAATAGTTAATTTAACATAATTGTGTGTACCCACCCCAAAAACACATGAAATAAATTCCGATCCTAGGTTGATAGATATCTCACTCTTCCTACAGAAGTCAAAGTGGTTACCGTCTTACACAGTTAACTATTTACTCCAACTTATTCTCTCCCTAACTCGATTAGAAATTGATCAAGATATCAGCATCATGCACTGCTTATAACTTTGATCTTTCAAATAATCACAGCCAATTAAAACAAAGGGCAACTCGGTGCACAAAGCATCCCACTCACACAGCCAGTAAACAAGTTTTATAAAAGGACCTCGAATGTAAAATTAGCTACATTTGAACATGTCTCCCGTGAATGGCACATGCCCCAGAAAAACCCCAGAACAGCCAGAAGGAAGAGATACCAAAAACAACATAAGAGTGACATTTTGTTTCATCACTGGCCAAAAAAATCTTGCTTTCTTCCAGATCATCTAGTTAACTTTTGCAAACTGAGTATCCGACATAGCTCATAAGCAGCTCGAATTTTCATATCATCAAAATGGTTCACTATTTGCTCAGGTCAAAGTCCTAAGCGGACGCATTAGAGTTCAGGGTTGTTAAAATCCAGTCAACTTAAAACATATTAACTCTGTACCAGGACTTAGACAGATACTACTTGGTGAAGAATAGTCTTTTTTTATGGATAAGGTACTTTGCCAAGAATAGTCTTTTTTTATGGATAAGGTACTTTGCCAAGAATAGTCTTTTTGCCTATCTTCTTTTTGGGTCACCCATATATTAAGGAGCCTCCAGTGCTCAGGCTTCTGCCTCGGAGATATTTTCAAGGCGAAGTAACCCTTAAGTTACTATTTCCATTATTTATTTTCACCCAAAAGAACTTTTGAGAAATAAACAAGCAAAGATGTGGAGGTCAATTAATTACATTCTCAAATTGTGTTCTTTCTTGCTTGGCAAGGTAAGGAGTTCTAGGAAGTGCAACAGGAAGTTTGTTCCGGTATCACATCATTAGTTAACTGGGTGAACCATCGAGAGAGATAAAACTTATATGAAAGCTAGGTTGATACTGACAAAGTTAGATTAAGGATCAGATTTATTTAAGCATAGGAATAGAAGGGGTGAATGGATAAGAAAGATGGTGCATGTTCAAGTCAATCTATATAATCTTACTCATTGTCCTTTTTCTATGAGTATATCTTACTCATTGTTCTCGTTTCATTCATTCCATTTCCATTCTAATAATCTCTAATCCCAATCAACTCCTAATGGATAGCTTGTAATTGATTGTTTTAGCTGGAACATTATTTATTCATTTAATTTGAATGGCCTACCCCTTATCCTGATTACCATGATTAATCTTGACTCACTTGATGCCCCTACTCTAAATCTACATTGTTACGAGGCCAAAAATGCTTTAAGCATATTCGTATATAGTGATAATACTAGAATAGAATTAATTAAAAGAAATTTGAAATTCTACAGTGGGTTACCAGTAGCAGGTTATGATAGTTCATCCAAATTATTAATCCAACAAAACACTAGTCTAGATAAGAAAAAATAAGTAATTTAGGCGATTAAACTCTGCCCTCGTGCCCAGATGAAAAGATTTTTGAATTTCACTTTCATGATCTAAATGCTATGAATAGATGGTGTATAGTTCCATCACATATCTCTACATGGTACTTGTCCATACTTTTCTCATTATACTGATGGAAAGATATGGGCTCATAAGGTTACAAATTTCTTTTGCAAACTTGACATGTCATTGTGATGCTAGAGACAAATGGTAGAAGAGACCATTTTTTGTTTCATATTGGAAAAACTTTGAGGAATATTTTACAGTCCTAGTTTCAGAATATGTATGTTCTTCATAACCTGTAGGTCAATTCAGGCCGTTTAAAAGGGAAGGGAAACTATTTACCTAAATAAATTAATACGTGGGTGAGGTGAGGCAAGATGGTTTATCTGCGGAAACATGACAAGCAAACATAAATCAACAGTTATCTATTGTAAAGGTTCCCTCCAGATGCATAGCAAGTCAATCTCTGTGCCTACCAAATAAAATGTGCCATTAATTTTTTTTCCGCTGTGCGCTTAATTTTTTTATATACTATCAAATATTGAACTCAAATTAAATGCTACTCGCTTTTGTATCAAGTGATGTCTCACTAAACCATGGAGCTTAAACTCTGACAACCGTCCAAATCCAATCGTATTTTACACAGAAGTAAAAAATAAACAACTAGGTCATGGTATCTGAATGGGTAGAAACACGGCATAAAGCCAAACATTCAAATACAATTGTCTTTCATACAGAAGAACATGATGTCTCAAGGGTCGAAATATAGCAGACAGTCAAACACGTTGGCACATCAGAGAAAGACTTACTGAAAAACTGGCCCACCGTAATTGCTTGGAACAGCAAGAAACCCACTAGACTCGGTCTTTGACCTCAATGAGACTGAGTGTATTCCCAAAGCATCTGGATATAGCCCACAAAGAAAATGCAGAGATTCCTTCTGTCCTGGCTTTGAAATGTCAACATGTAGAAAAAGCTGATTAATACCATCCTCCTCTTCATCTCCAATACCTCCAGCAATAATGTTGGCCAACCGCATGACAGAGATACTGATTTCCTCATTTCCATGTGTTCGTCTTAGAACAGGACCACCATGATCAAGTGCCCCCTTGACGACAGTGAATGGAGAAGGAGGGCTAACTTTCTACCGAACGCCCAAAGAGATGCAAAAAGAAAATCAAAAATCACATAAACAGGAGTTGTCAAAACTAACAGCATTTCATTCCAGGCATTGAATCTTAAATAAATATTAACTTTAATTTTGTAAATTCCATATTACATGACAAGATACTGCTTCAGATTCAAGTATCAAGCCTTCCATTATAGGATGGGTGTCATCATCTGCAGAAGCTATCACCTTGAACAGTAACAAAATCAATATCCTCAAATTTCATCCATTGTTCCGTTTCGTTCTTCTGTTTTAGGTATTTTGCAGTAAGTCTAGGAACTAGATGCATTAAAGTTTTTCTTAGAGAAGCACTCAAACATCTAGAGACCAGCATAAAAGTCTCAAAATGAACAATTTACATACTGTGCTCCCTAAACCTAACGCAACCTTCCATGTCTCTTATTTCAACGCCATCAAAACCAATATTTACTATGACATCAAACAAAAGTTTGAAAAAAACTCATGTAGCGCAATTAGCAAACAATCCAATATCATTTGTTTTCTCAAAAGCATGTAGGCTCGTGTAACCGTCACGCTTTAGTAGCTTGAGGCTAGATGGTAAATACTCTTTATTATAGATCTCTTTTCAGCCGCTTAGTTTGATATTCACTGCACTGAGTGACTATTCCACCTCAAGCTCTTATAATTCAAAACAATTAATTATATTACTCACAGATATTTTACTTGGGTGTATGCAGCCTAGTTGTCAGAAGGAGAACGCTATTGCCAAAGTGCATTCACCCAGCGTGCGTATCATGTTAGCTCACTGGGGCAATTTTACATACTTCCATTGTGTGAAATGTCACTTCCCATAGTTCCACCTGTCCTTAATCCTTGCTGCACCATTGTGCTTTTTACCTTCTCCACTCCCTCAAGGATTACTAAAGCATCTAGAGACCCCACCCGCAAAAAGAACAAAAATTACGAAGACACTAAACCTTCCTTTGAGCTATCATCCTCAACTCTCTCTCTCTATTAACCACCATTTTAACTTTATAGCTTATATTCAACTGCTCCTACAATGTAACCAATCAGTTTCTTGTATCATAAACACACCAAACTAACTCAAATCTCTCAATACATTTTCCATAGGGAAAGGATATCCAAATGGTAAAAGGACCCTCCACCTTCAATCCTAACTTTGAGTATTCGAGTTACCCAATGTAGCAAAATGGAAAGAACCACTATTTGGGCTTCGAGTAGGTTCACCCAGGGGCGGAGCCAGGTAGGATCCCCTTCAGCAGAAATATACACTGTCTATACACAGCTAAAATCATTTTTTTATGAAACCACTTAGTAAACCCTCATACACACAAAAAAGATTCAGACTTTAATCGAATTTCAGCTAAATAAGCACACACCCATATGAACTTTGGGGTAGTAAGGGTAAAAGAAGATAAAGGGGGTTACCGGAGGAGGGGTCATTTTGGAAACTTCAAGATAGTGATCTTTAAGGGACCGGAGGATTATACTGTTCACGGCTGATGAAACACCCGACGACCGCCGGCAGGCTATTGTGCGCCATGGCTGATGTTGTTGCTGCAGTGCGCTTCCGGCGAATGCTAGAGCCTTCCGTAGCATTTTTCCCACTCTCAATAAACAGTTAGTTCTCTGTTACTCTGTTTTAGTGCTTTTTTAAAGACATTAGGGACGGTAATGGGGCAAGGATTTAACGGGTCGGGGCAGGGTAATATTTAAACGTTTTAGGGTAGGATAGGACGAATCAAAGCTTTTCGAAATTTTATTAGGACAGGACAGGGCAGGGCGGGACAGAGGTAGATTGAAAAAATATTGGAGAGAAATGATTAAAATAGGATATATTTGTAACTTTATATTACTAATAAGGATAGAGTGTAGTTTTGTCCTGTGAAGGTTTATGCTTATTATTGTTTGTCGTAGTACTAGTTATAACTTGTAGTTCTTTCTTTTGTGGTCTATTGTCATGTGTTGTTATGGCTTTTTTTTTATTGATTGTACACTATTTTTCTTATTGAGCTGTTATGCTTTCTATTTTACTTGGGTTTGATTTTGTTGTCTATTGCCATGTGTTGTTAGTGCTTCTTTTGTCTATTGTACACGTAATCATTGCTTTCTTTTTCTTTTAATCAAGTAAGATGCACTTGAGTCAGAAGGTCTTAAGGAAACAACCTCTTTACTTTCAGTACCACACTTAATGAGATTTCATTGGATATGTTATTAATGTTATTGAAAAGCTTGCCCGAGTATAATTTTGTCAAATTTCAGTACTCTTGGAATATATGAATTTCATAAGCCCCTGTATTTATTTAGAGTGTAAAGCAGTGTCAAGATATCCCTGTACTTTTGTACGCGTCTTGATTATAAGTTTTGTAATTTCAGAAAAAGGTACTTCCCCTCGAATCGATTGTGAGGGAATGATTTTTATTCAAATATTAATTGGTTGTGTATTAATACATATTACTTCACAATGTAAAATTTTTTCTCTATTATTAATCTCAAGACATTAGTCTTGATCAATTTACCTTGTAGATTCATCAAAAGATATATTTAGAGACACAAACATTTTCCTCCTATTATACACGTAGAAGTAATACAGAAAGCAAAGTTGACTAAACAATATGGCGAACCAAGACACCCTTCATCTCCCCTACTAATACAATACAATCATTCATGTCTTGTAAAAACTGTAAACAAAATTGTGACCTTTGATTGCTGTGCTAGTCATTCTCTTGCCACTCGATATCTATCAACAAATCGAAGATCTTTGCTTAGTTTTCTCATTTCCTTCTGTGTTTGCTTCTGTTAACTTTCACAATCTTCCGACCTGATTTGTCAGGACCACTGCTACCCAACGAGAAGCTTCCTCCACCGCCAAATTCTAGACTGTTTGATGCTGTAAATGGAGAAGAATTCTGAGGTGCTGCCTGAACTAGACTGCTTGATGCTGCAAATGGAGATAAATTCTGGGGAGCAGCCTGACTCTGCTGGCCGCCAAACTGGAATGGATTCGGTGCTGAACCAAATGCAAAGCCACCTGGAGAAGGCGAGACAGAAGGTTGCCCAAAAGAAACTGCAGGTGCAGGAGGAGCCTGCACAAGATCCTCGGTCATGCTGTCTTCCATGTTATCATTGTTTCCAGGGGATGCAGCAAACGCAGAATTACCAAACATGGGCTGTGAAGGTGAATTAGTGGAGGAAGTTGAACCAAATGAGAAAGGAGAACCACTTGCAGCGCTGGGTGTTGATCCAAAGACTACTGGTGACGTGCTTGGAGTAGCAAAAGAAGATGAAGATGCTCCAAATGTAAACCCAGAGGGGGTAGAAGAACTAAATGAGGAAGTAAAGCCAGTAGACTTGGGGAGCTGCCAACTAGATCCAAAAGTTCCAGCAGTGCTAGAGGCTTGTGAAGAGGCTGAAGTAGCACCAAAGTTGAATGAACTAGGATTAACTATGCTACCGGCATTTGTCAAAGAAGCTGAAGAACTAGCACCAAAACTGAAGATGCCAGGTGTAGCAATAATGGAGGTGTTGCCGGCATTTGCAGGGGAAGTCGAAGAACTACCACCGACATTAAATATGCCAGGAGTAGCTGAAGTATTGACAGCACTCGTAGAGGAAGATGAAGAATTACCACCAAAATTAAATATACTGGGGGTAGTGCTGCTGGAGATGGTAACAGCATTTGTTGAGGAAGCTGAAGAACTACCACTAAAGGTGAATATCCCAGGAGTAGCACTGCTGGAGATAGAAGGTCCACTGGTTTTTGAAGGAACTGCAGAACTAGCACCAAAAGTAAATGTGGCCGTCCCATTTGTAGGTCCACTTGAACTGCCTGCTGCACTGGAAGTTGATGAACTAGCACCAAAAGTAAATATTCCGGAAGCAGCATTGCTGGAGCCAACTATGTCACTTTTTGAAGGAGAAGCAGAAACTTGACCAGTAGTACCAGGCGCAGAACCAAACACAGGAAAGTTTGCTGTGGATGGCAATGAAGCTGATGAACTGGAAGGAGCAGGCATGCTCCCTGAGAAAGCAGAAATGCCAGATCCACCAACAGAAGTCTGTGCACTAACAAGTGATTCACCTCCTGTACTAGAAACAGAACCCTGAGACTGTGTACTACCTGTAGTAGCCGTGGACATTACTGATGAACTGAAACCAAAAATACTATTTCCTGAGCCCGTAGCTGCAAAAGATGCACCCCCAAAAGGTGAACTCTTCAAGTTGCCAAAAGTAGGTCCAGTCTCAGATTTGGCTTTCACATCTGCAGTTTCTGCAGTGGATGTTGTTGCTGGTGCTGAAACTGCTTTTGGCGCAATCGTGGGGAAGACAAATTTGGTAGGAGGTTTCTTTGAAACTAATGATGCTGCACTGGAACCAAAGAGACTGCTAGCAGAGGCATTACAGCTACCTGCTGTGGCACCAATCGTACTCGAAACGCTTGTCAAAGGGACAACAATATTTGAGCTGCTAGTCGAAACATCATTTGTAAAATTACCCGATGTCAAGGCAGAGGTGGCTGAGAATGCAGGACTGGTAGCAAACAGTCCATTACTTGAAGTGCTAGGTGGAGCACCAAATGAGAAAATACCACTTGTTGATACTGCTTCTAATTTGCCATTGCTGTCCACAGCCTTCTGTGAGCTATTCCACTGAAAAGGATTAGGCCGACCATCAGTTGGGCTGGACGCTAGACTGGACAGGCTGCAGACATTTGAACAAATATCAGATGCACTTTCAGGTAATCTTTAAAAGGGTGCACAAAACACACGAGAACCCTACTCATTTCCTTATTCATCATACATATTTTCCAACTACTTTCTAACAGATAGTAAACATTCTGACGTCTTTCATCATCTTCTCTCTTTATAAACTCTTGGAGTGCAAAAGTCCTTATTTTTTGCTAATCACAAGAAAACATTTCCACTTAGGTTTCCTCTACTCACAATTACATTGGAAAACAAAATTGCTACTCTTACATGAATTGAGAGTGGATGAGTGATAATAAGAAACATATCATATATTTAGATAGTGTAAGAGACCTGGGATATTATTTTTCAATTAAATTTCAAAGACATATAACAAATACCAGGCATGGCAAGGAACAAATTGTAAATGTCACCATGATACTCCGTAATAGTTTTTCTTCGTCTTTGGGCACAGCAAATTCAGGGTTTCCAGAAGCTTGAAATAATCCCAAAATCACAACACAAACTCAAAAAACTGAGCATGTTTCATCACTTATAGTAAAGTTGAACATATACAAGCTCAGATCTACCTTAGAATTCTTCAAAAGCTTACAAAACATTTGATTGCTCATCGTTTTGGTTGACTAGTGACTTTTGTCAGCCATGGCATTTTCACACTTCTATTGAGAAATTAATTAACATACCATATCTATTTCGGATAAAAAGTTAATAGATTTAATATGTTAAGAAAAGGGGAAAGAGCCACCACTAGTTTCCCTAAATCAAGTGATAACATCAGCTAGGAAATGCATCATAAGGAAACAAGTGTCCCAAACCCATACATATTGAGAAGTACAACTAGCAATTCACTAAAAATAAGGTTGTCGAAGCAAGATATTTTCAACAAAAAGGACACAGATAGCTACGAACACCATCATCAGAACAAAGAACCTTTAAGAGCATCAGATGAAAAAATAATAAGAGTCAATTGATCATACAGGAGTATACTGTAGTAGGAACAAACCTGCTTACTGGCTTTGACCCTGTGACGGGGGTCGACGGTGAAAATAGGAATGGTGGAACCTTGTCAACATTTGTCTCCTTTGATTCGTTAGACGCAGTTGCTAGTAGGTTAGAGTTCAGTGATCGGGAACCTGCACTAGACAGGAATATGGTGTTCTTGACAGCGGCTGTGCCAGTATCAGGAGTCTCCATATCAGATTTTTTGCCTAAAACCCCTGGAGGGGTTTTTGCTTCCAGCAAATCAGCAGGTTTGCTTGTGGGTTCAGCACATAGGGGCTTCTGGTCAGCAGCAGAAAGTTCCAGCTTCCCTCTCCCGTCAGCTAACTGAGCTGAAGGCCCATTAGAGTTTCTGTCCTCTTCTAGCTCAAAAGAATCCTATAAACACACCACAACAAAAACACGTCAAAAAGAATGTCTATCATCTCAATTGGTAATGACCAGAGATGATATCAACCTCAAAAGTACTGTAAAGAAGGTGACTAAGAACAAAATAGCAAAGTACTCAGCAAATTGAATTCATATTGGCCAGTGATACCAGAATAACCGGAGGTAACAAGTATAGAGCAGAATTAAGAACCAAACCAAATGGTCACATGGATCTCTACAATGGGAGGGAACTTTATCAAAAGAAAAATAACCATTCATACACAAAAGGCCTCTTTTTTTTTCAAAAAATAATTAAAATACAGAAAGAGAGCTGTTCAACAGTATCCACAAAAAAGGCACTGCCAATGTCAATTCAAAACTTGTTATTGCAAGTCAAAGAATCCAATGCACTTGAGACAAAGGATGCGCACCTCATATGCAGTCATCTTAAAAGCTCGTTTCTTGTAAGGATGTTGAGCTGCGGACTTATTCTTTTCCAGAGAATTGGTTTCAGAATTAGGTTGAGTATCTTTGAATGAAAAGATTGTATCCTTGTTTGCTATAGCAGTTGACTCGCTCGAATGTCCATTTTGTTTAATTTCACTTCGCTTCGATTCTCTGGGATTGGGAGAGAAAATTTTAGACCAATTCTCCAACTTATAGCTATCCTGTGCGCTCTGCAGCAGTTTGGGTGAATCCAAATCCTCCAAACTTCTAAGAGCTCGTCCATGAAGCATGTTCTGTGTCAATTTATTCTCTTTCCCTGCAGCTAGTTTGGATTCTGATGATTTTCCCTTTGGAGTTATCTTTTCAAGTTGCTCCAATATCTTTGCAGCTGTCTCACTGGACTTAGGAGGGACGGCTACATGCCTTGCAGGCGTGATTTTGGCATCTTCGACATCTCCAACAACTTTTGATACCTCTGGATGCAGGTTAACTGTAGAAGCAACTCTTGCGCTGGCACGTGAAGTTCCAAAAGATAGGGCATTAGGTTTCTGCCTAATCCTACGCATGGGACCAACAGATCCAAGATCATCATCCAGGACATAACTCCTTCGTTTGAGGGCCTGAAAGAGTTAAAAATTATATAAACAAACAAGGAAAAGAAAGAAGTGAAAAGGATAAGCTCATTTGATAATAACACAAGTTCAGAACAATAACATAGTAATCTGTAATAAACACCTGTTTAGAACCAAAAAGTACATCGTGCTCTGACACTGGCTTAGATGATGAAGACCCACCGTAGACATAATTTCCTGAGCTGGTAGCCTGGAAAGTAGATCAATTTTAGAACAAAAAGTTTTCAGTCACACACAAAAGGATTTCCAACATCAAAGTAAACAGAATGCAAATAGACCTTCTGAACATCAGTTTGACGAACTCTAGAGTATGGCGTACGAGCCATGCTGTATATAGCAGATCTACCATGAGATCTTGGAGTGGTAAACCCATTTTCTCGAATCCCGAGAAAACCGGCAGTCCTGGTCGTCACTGATGGAATGGGTGATCTTTGGACATATTGTACATTTGTTAGCAGTGGTGTATCTTCTCTCACAACTTGACTTCGCGTGCTCAGCATTGATGGAGACACCTTTGATGGCCTACTCCCCATGTAGGCTTTTGCAAGCTCTGCAGGAGATGCAATATCATCTTCAAGAATCTGAAAGAAAGAACCATAAATATGTCAGGCTACCAAGAATTTATTCGATTTGCAAGGTCAACAGAATTGAGTATCCATAGAAAATAGTCAGGAAGGAACACTGGGGAATATGATCTAACCCTGGAATTCATGACAGGAGTTGCGACATATCCACCGGGTGTAACCTTCAGAGACCTATTTACTTCCAGCAAGCTGCTGGAAGAATCCAATGCAAGTCTAGATTGAATGGCCTCGGCTCTTTTCTCCTCTTCTCCCATATGGATGTCAACAGCTTTCGAGTGCAAAAGTTCTGTCAAGCGATCAATCTCCGTTCTGCACAGAGAACATTTCATGTATGTAAATCATATCTACCTTAAAATAAAGCAACAGAAGATTCCACTAAAGAATATTTCCAAGTGCTTGAACTTATTACTTTCACTACTACCACTAACAAGTGTGTTTACCTATTACTACGTCCAAAAAAAATTAACTCGTTAAGATCAAGTAGAAAAGAACGCTCAGACAGATAGTTCTGATATAGAATTGCTCAAAATGCCAAAAGTTAAAAGAGCAGATACTTGAAAAAATGCCCCATCAAGAACTAATTCTGTTGATTCCCCATTTTCTATTTACAAGTACTATTATGAAATTGCACATAAATGGTGTCACATCAAGAATAAGATTATGTGGCATTCCCCTTGTTTAATTGTTACTGTGAAGTTGTACATAGGGACAACAAGAGAGAGATAAGAAGAAATTGGCAAAGGAATATTACCAACAGAAGCAGGTAGTTGTAACACTATGTTCTTGTTGAATAAAGATTCAGTGATACTGATACCAACACAATGTGAAATAAATGCTTCCTGAAGTAATATGCAAGCTAAATGTAGAGGCAGTGTATGATCATGTCATTTGGGAGTTTTTGATTAACATAATCAGAAATATGGATTTGGGACAGTATGGAGCATTTGGATTGGGAAATGCATATCAGCTGTGAAGCTTTCAGAGCTGGTGCATGGTGAATCAGGGCTTGAGCCAAGGTGATCCATTATCTCTCTTCTAATTTAATTTAGTAATGGAGTCTTGAGCAAAATATTAAAAGGTGGCTGTTGAAAGAAACTGGCTTAAGGGCTTCACTACAGGAGCTAGAGGGCAAGAGGAATTGTTATACATTTCTGACAATGACGACACCCCGGACTTAGAGAGCAAGAAGAGTAGATAAGATTTTTTGGGTTAAGAGGGTGTTTGGATTGGCTTGTTTTAAGTAGCTTTTGGTTTTTCAGTTTTTTTTTTGGAGGTGTTTGGAAAAGACCCGAAAAAATGCTTTAAGCACTTTTTTTAGTCTAAAAAGTACAAAAATAAGCTAAAAGCCAAAAGTCGGTTACCCCCAAAGTTATGACTTTTAGCTTATAAACTACTTTCGAAAACACCCCCTAATTCTGCTGGTTTTTAAAGGGATAACTATTCTTTATCAGAAAGTCACTTATTCCTGGTCAATGAAGGAGATAACATACTGAGACTGGAAGATATATTAGGATGCAAGGTAGAAACAATATGTGGGCATGCCATAGAGGGATAGCTTCAAAGCTGAAAGCATAGAGGTGTAAATGTGAACAGGAACTAGCAAATTGGAAAAGTTGTCATTGGGAGGTCAATTGGTGCTTATCAGTGTTCTTAAATCCATTGTTTTGTCGCTCAAAGCGACGCAAAGTGAGAGACATCACCACTACATAGGCAATAAAGCACAAGCAATATGAATGAGAAATACTTGATTGTTTGAATCTCAACTTTGATGAGTTTGATTATTATTGACATTACTGTATATTAGATGTTGAAATTAGTTTCTTATAAAAATTTGATTTTTTTTTTTTTTAATTATTATTATTATATTATTATTATTATTGGTACAAAGTCATATATATGGTACTGCAAAATTTTTGGAAATTGTTCAATTATTTTTAAAAAGCTTGAGCTTCATTTCTCACTTTCCGCTTCAAGGTCCACAGACTTAATGGCTTGGCTTGTCTGTGCATTTCTCTTCTTAAAACATCGGTGCTCACAAACTCAGTACTGGATGCATTGCCAACATATATTATGTCCATATTCCCACTTCATGAAGAGGTAGCAAAAAGTATAGAGAAAGGTATTTTCATGGTCAGTACTGGATGCATTGCCAACATATATTATGTCCATATTCCCACTTCATGAAGAGGTAGCAAAAAGTATAGAGAAAGGTATTTTCATGGTCAGTACTGGATGCATTGCCAACATATATTATGTCCATATTCCCACTTCATGAAGAGGTAGCAAAAAGTATAGAGAAAGGTATTTTCATGGTCAGTACTGGATGCATTGCCAACATATATTATGTCCATATTCCCACTTCATGAAGAGGTAGCAAAAAGTATAGAGAAAGGTATTTTCATGGTCAGTACTGGATGCATTGCCAACATATATTATGTCCATATTCCCACTTCATGAAGAGGTAGCAAAAAGTATAGAGAAAGGTATTTTCATGGTCAGTACTGGATGCATTGCCAACATATATTATGTCCATATTCCCACTTCATGAAGAGGTAGCAAAAAGTATAGAGAAAGGTATTTTCATGGTCAGTAC